>PHNY01298975.1:0-11485 GCA_003724115.2 Anethum foeniculum
CCCCCTCCCCCTACTACCCAGCACTCTAACCCTTTTCCGATGGTCTGGCTGGACCTAACTCCAGTCATATTTCAGCCTCCCTCCACCCACCCACCTTCTTCCCAGCAGTTTTTCGGACGATCACTAATCAGATCACCTTCTCCACCATCTATTCATTTAATATATTAATAATACCCCCTAGTTATAGTAAATTATCACTAGCTTCTCTGCGTTGTTTTCTCCGTCGAGATTTGTTCCAATATTTTGTTCAAATTTCAGATGTGGTCAATTGTGAAAAGCGACGGGGTTATAACAATTATACCAATTATCAATGAAACTCCGACTGTAATTACAACATTTATGGTGTATAGAATAAGCCAACCAACAAGATTTTGTTAATCTCTATAGAAAATATATGTTTGTATGTGTATGTCTCGTATATACTGTTTGGTGATTTTTATAGTACAACTTGGTGATTTGTGTGATATAAACAAGTGATTGTCATTATACGAATCAGTGATTGAAATGTAAATCTGGTGATTTTCTTCATAAGAATTAGCATCTGTATTCATATATCATGTTCAAATTTCAGATCTTGTGATTTTTATTGGAGAACAGTGATTGTTGTTGGTGATTGTTGATGTAGATGAGTAGTGAGATGTAGAGATTGAAAAGGGAGAAAAAGATGATTAACAGAATTAATGGTGTTTGACGTGGTGAATGGAATTAACATTGATGGAAGGTAGTGATGTCCAGAATTAATAATGATTGGAGATGGTTGTCGGAGTTAATCTGACAAGGTGAATGAAGTTAATACGGGCCGTGTGATAATAACACAAAACATAGTACATGTGTATAATTTAAGTTGGTTTTTAGTTTTTATTTTAATTTGGTTTCTATTTGATCAGGATCCTATATATATATATATATATATATATATATATGAAGAATATTTATGAAAGAATAATTAATAATATTATTAAACTCAGCATTTGGAAACGGTTTTGAAAATCAAATTTGAAAATTTTAGTATTCCAAATTTGTTGAAGAATTTTCCCATTTCCTTTTCTAATATTCTAATTCTAAAGGCATTTAGGGCATCTCCAACCCAAAACACTATTTTGCTGTGATTTTTACAATAAGATAGTGTAAGAATAACACTATTTTTAAATTCAACTCCAACCCACTAACACTAAATTTTACACCATTCTTGTACTTTATAGATTATTTTATTATTAAAGTAGAGAAGTAAAGTTAAAAGGAATAAATATAGTGGGTTACAAATGGAACAAATTTGTTTTAGTAAAGAAGTATAAGGCTAATGTTGGTATACGTAAAAACTCGAAAAATTTGGTGTAACACCAAATTTGGCGTAACTTTTGGTGTAACACTAAAATGGTGTAAGTTTTAGAGTTGGGTTGGAGAGGAGTTTTGCACCAAAATAGTGTAAAAGTGCATTTATAGAGCTGGGTTGGAGATGGTGTTATGGTGGTTGGTTGTTATAAATAATAATAAGTATTAATATGATTTCTTAAAAGTAAAATAATAATATGAGAATATTGATAGCATTATTTTCAAATTCAGTTCAACTTTATGTATTTTTTATTCTAAGAATTCAACTTTTATCTAAAAGTAATGAAAAGCGAAAAAAGAAAATAATAGTTTGGACATATCGAATCCAGAGATAAGAATTAAAACTATCTTTTTTGTTATTATTATTATTATTATTATCATCATTATTATGCAAAATCCCCTCAAAATATTGTTTTCCTTTTTCTTCCGGTGGGTCCCCCCTACAATACAATGCAGGCAACTAACTTTATATAAACGCACACAAACAAACACACGCACAGAAATTAGCACAACTAAAACGCCTAAATTTCTTTGACAGTCACATTTTCACGTTTACTGAGAGCACCGCCAGTAAATCCACTCCTTCAATTCGAGTTCATATATCAGGTATGTACGTCTTTCTCGATGTTTCACAAATTTTCCCTTAAAGATTAATTTTGCTGAGTTGATTTTATTTATTCCGATTTTTTGAATTTGATTATTATGTTTGATTTCAAGTGATAGATGTGTTTATTTGTTCAATTTAGCTTCATTTGTTTAAGGGTTTTTTTTTTTAATGTTCTCTACTCATCTGCAGTTCCTTTCTTGTATAAATTTACTAAATATTTCTTCTAGATGGATCGAGTTTGATTGTTTCAATTGGTACACATCAATTTAGATGCACGGTTGATCTTTTCAAATTTGGTAGCTTCAATTTGTAAAAGCTTAATTTTTTTTATGTTTCAACTGTCTACCGTCCTGTTTTGTATAATTTTATGAACTTTTCTTGTTGATAGAGATTCATTGTTTGTAATTGGTACACGTCAGTTTTTTGATCTTTGTGGACTTGGTAGCATCAATTAGTTTTTAAAAGATTTAGTAACTCAGTTTATTTGTTTTTATTTTAAGAATGCTTTCACTAGTTCTTGTCTTATTTTCAGTTGTATTGATTCATTTAATTTTAATAGTGCAATAATTTGGTAGTAAATATTGGACCAATAAAACATGAAACTGATTTTGGATATACAGAATAATGCCAGTGATTAACAAAATCAGATTTTTTCTAAATTGTGGCTTGGATTTGATATAAGTTTGGATATTTTGAGGTTTTGTTCTTTATATAACTATTTTCAATGTTTAATTGCCTTGAAAAAAAGGTTTTTAAGTGTCATTTGGTGTATTCTACATTTCTACTTAATGGCCAGAACTATTTACAGCGTGACTAAATTGATCAAGCTTATTCAGTCGGTGGTACTTGAATTCTCTATGTATGTTGGATTCTGAAATGTGAATTTTCTGAGGTTTGATACGAAGTGAGTTCACTCCAGTCAAACCGAGTAGTTACCGATCCACCTGGGACGTCTCAATGTAGACAATCTTATCTTTTAACTTATTTTCACTCAAAAAGGTGAAGAAACGAGGCAAATTCTTTCAAACACTAGTTAGTTCAGTGTTATTTTTAGTTTTATTTTGGAATTATATTGCTTCCTTCATTTTGCATCAAGTACCTGTCAAACAGTCAGACATAAACAAAGTTTTATTGTATAATGTAATCAAGGTTCTGCAGTTGGTCAGAAAGATTACTAAACCGAGTACTCCAAAATATCTTATGCCTGCTAGAGTGATATTATAATTTGTACCTTATCTGTACCAAAAATCCATGTTTGGTCAGTTTGTTGTATCACGCAGTAGGTTCTTATTAGGAGTGTCAATAGGGTAAATTATGAATCCATCCTTCATTTTTTATACATCATTATATATAGCTCTAACAAGAGCTCAAGAGTATGTGTGTGTGCGCAAATTTAAATTTCTGTAATTGACTGTATGTATGTTAAATCATACCGAACTGGACTCGTAAATTGAGTTATACCAACAAATTTTTGAAAATTATATAAGGAACTCGAGCGGGTTAAGGACCCCTCCAAGTTTAATAATGAACTCTAGTTTATTGAATTGCAAGCAATTTTTTTATATAGATAAACTGCACATTCGATAGTATGACATTACATTTAGCTATATAATGGCCAAGCAATAGGGGATACAGGGTTTGGACATTTATTTAAAATGTATACAAAATAGCAAACTACTAGTAATGACCTCATACTCATAGATTATGAGGATGCAATAAAGTTAAGTTTTAGTGCGCAAAGAGGCGAATCGGAAGCCCACGAGCAGGAGCACGGACGGGATTTATAATTATACGTTCATCAGCAATTACTTTCTCCCAGTGGAACCTCTTCACCAGGTGGTGGATGAACACCAGTTTCTGCTCTTGCATACTCTTGCCCCGGGCACATTCCTCCTCCAAATGGCACAAAGGTGTATGGAGGTGGTCCACTTCCTTGGAATCTTGATGGATCAAATTTTATGGGATCCTTGAAGAAAACGGGATCTAGATATGTTGCATTTGCACTCCAATACACCTAAAAAGATTCAATATTTATATTTCGAAATATTTCCATAATTTATTTTACAATCGTAGAAGATGAAGAATTAATAGCAGCTTATTGGACGAATAACAACGTTTTAGGTCTAATAAGCCTCCTCGCCAATACTAGCTAAGGATCAGGATCCTTTATTTTTGTACATTCATAATTTGTTATAGAAATTGGTGATTGGTGACTTGTGTCCTATGATATTCTTCTCTTTAAACATAATTTTATGTTCGGTCGCTTAGTTATTAACTAGAAGTTCTGTATTGTACAATGGCACCGCCATTAGATTGTGTATTTTTTGATTAATAGATTCAAATGTCAATTTGGGAATGTATTTGGTTTGTGTATTATCCGATTGGATTAACTTGTCTATTTGCGGAAATATTTTTGTTTTCCAATTTGATTGAGGAGTTGTGGTTCGCTAAGTTGTTGGTAGGATGCTTTTTGGTGGATAATTTTGAATTGGTTATGTTGGGCTTTAACATATACAAGTCACTTTTTTTTTAACCATATGTAAACAGACAACAGTTACAGTTATTCTCATATAGTGATTGTCTTCTATCTAAGGTGTGTAGTCAATTTTTTTTAACCATTTGTAAACAGACAACAGTTATTCTCACATATTCAAAAACTATCTTATGTTTAATGTGTATAGACGACAGGTCATCTAACATGTTGTCTCAACCCTATTTATGTCACCCAGCTAATAACCATTGTCTCTAAGATTTCTTTTAACAATGGTATTTTACAACTATTGTTTGATATAAAGTAAAACAATCCTTTCTATTAACCATTGTCTAAACTAGACAACATAATCTACACAAACCTTTGTCCCAGCTTATTATAAGTTACTATAGTAACAACACTTTTGAACTGTTGTGTTAAAGATTACAAATAACATTGTTGTTTACCAACTGTTGTCTGACCCGATAGGAGGACACCATTCACATAACACTTTCAAATAAGTGCTATAACTGTAGTGTTAAAGAAAGCCAGAAAATATTTTTTTGAGCAAGAGAAATTCATTGTTGTCTGGTAATTTCGGACAACAGTTTTCTTTTTTAACTATTGTTTCATAGCTGTTTTGTGATCCTGTTTTTCTTGTAGTGTGCAATGCTCACATGCTAACGGTGTTAATGGGACGCTTGTTTGAAGGACCAAGGCCAGGATGCATTATGTTTATTCCATATCCATTTTCCCCTCGTGAACACAACAACGGGTACTGTAATGACATGAAGCAAGGATGCAACTCAGTAACCCTCTGCAAGCCTAATTTTCAATGATCCATAAGGATGCTTGGTTGGAATTTTGACAAAGCGACCATCTGTTGTTCGCCTCTCCAACAATCTGAGGCTGACATCAGTTTGTTCAATGCCATGAAAGCATTCACGTACTTGTCGATATATTCAGACAAGGGCATTTTCACGCTGAAGCATATTTGGGAGGTCTTTTACTATAGAAGCATCTACATCATCTCCTCTAGGGAATTATAAGCGTTAATCAAATTCTTCCTCACTGTCGTACATGTACAACTGTGCAAATTTAGGCTCATACCCATATGGAGATTTAAGAGATCCTATGTTGTGACAGGTATGGTCTCGCACACGGAAGACGAATGGTCCATAATCATTATTTAGAGTGGTCGATATTTCCCCCGAACGATGTAAAGGAGAACATATTTTTGTAGATTAGCTTCTTATTTTTAAACAGTCTGCCGCAAGTACCACCAGCCCCAAGGAGGCTACTTAATTCTGGAGGAGTCTCTTTCAACAAAGGCAATTGAATCTTACCTTTCCCACAACAAATTGTATATCCCTTTGGGCCAGGGCCTGTGTGATGGCCGGTAAATTTGTTAGACCACACCTTCGCATGACAGTACCCGCAGGTTTGATCAAGCTCTCCAATGTTCAAGACCGTGGTCGATGCAGCTGAAAAATATAGGTTTGTTAAGGAAGCATATTTGTATGTTGAAGAGGGTAGAAAGGTCTAAATACAGACCAAAAGTTGTCTTCCGCTTCTCAATGTTCCTATGTTTCGCGGGTGATTCTTTGTTTGGCACTACATGATAATAACATTGGTAATTACAAGCTATAAAATCTCTAGCTGTTCATGAACATATGTGGTAAGCTAAAAAAACTTGTTGTCTCATATTTTTATAATCACGTCCCACCTGCTGCCTGGTTGTGTCTTTTGCGCAAAGCACTTTGAGCTTGAATAACGTCACCTGCAGCAAGCAAGCAGCATAATGTTATAGATGCAGCCAAATATTGGGAAGCATGACTGAAATCATGATGTTGAGCAGACTGCACAACAATAGAATACATGAGCCTTGTTTATATCATATACATGTGCTCTAGGACGGGATGGGTGTTGCAAGCAGAATTAATTGTTGTTGGACAAGCCATACGAGCCTGATGGTTCTGTGTTTGTGATGCTGTAACAAAGTAGGGGACCACGAGCGGCCGACCTCTTCCCTTTCCAGGAAGTGCCATGTGAGTTATCCTACCTCACAGTGGTATACGGCTGTCTGCAATAATTTAAAACTCCATTCATCACAATGTTATGGTGCAAGGAGCATGTGATAACGGATATAAAAATGTATGCACAATGCACAAGCTTCTTATGAACCCAATTGTTATTTAGTTTTTATATAGATGTTTGTTGGGTACACCTTTGAGTGAAATTAGTTTAGTTTTTTTGCTCATTCTATGGTTGCACATAGACCTGGCAATTTTGGTATTCAACACGTGAACACAGTACGAAATGACACGAATTATTAGTGTTTGGGTGTGAAAATTTGGTACACGAACACGAAAGTACACGAACACGAAAAAACACGAATTTAATTAGTGTTGGGTTTGGTTTTCCCATATAGGTACACGACACGGAACGAAAGTACACGGAATATAATTAATAACTAAATTTTAAAGATATATAATATTTATAATATAATTTATACATCTTATCTTTTACCAGATACAAATAACATATTTTATTTTATATAACTTATAAATATTATATATTTATATTTGACTCTCTTATTACATCTTATTATACTTACAAGAATATTTTCACTCATTTTATTTGTTTTATATTCAGAATTTGGTTGTTCACTGTCCTAAACTATTTTATTATCTAGTGCATTTTCTAACAATTGATATTGTTTTTCATATATAATTCGTGTACTTGCGTGTACCAAACGGGTAGACACGAATATATTAGTTCTGGGTTAGTGTCAACCAAATGGTACACGAATACAAATCTGGGTCCGGTTCGGTTTTAATATTTTGACACGAAAACACGAAAGTACACGAAACGAATGTACACGTACACTACCCATTGCCCGCTCTAGTTGCACAAGGTGAGCCATCAATCAGTAAATGGCACGTGTACACGTTTTACTGGAGTCAGCATGGCATTTAAATAGAAACATGGAATATTTTTCATTTTTTTTAGGAGCATCTCTAATGTAACAAAACCCCAAGTAAAATCAAATGTAGCACAAAATGCCAAAAATTTGTAAAAAGAACGTTATCTATTATATGCATTGGTCTAGAATGATAATATAGAACAAATTGAAAGCAATTGAAATTGCTAATCTAAATCAGTCATTCAGGTCAATACAATCATTTTTTCTGCAGATTTCCTGTATTCACAAGTATACTCAAACAATAGTTATAAATTAATTGTGGGGTCACTGATCCGTCCACCAACCTAGAGGCTAAATAAAATAATCAGTGACCTAATTGGACGTTGACACTGAGAAGTAACCAACTCGTGGCTAATGGTCAACTCACTGCTACTCGTTTGGTGTGCAAGATCAGGAGGCTAGCATTACCTCGGTGTCGAAATTACTAATGCATTTCTAGACTATCCATAATTTTCTTATGTAATAATAAGATCTAGATAAGGATGTAGGTTCATGAATAAGACTATTCTAGAAAGTCTTTACGGTTCCCACAATGAAATATAGATAGTCCTATGTACTTAAGTTATTGTATGAATAACATAAAAAATAAAAAAACCATTCTATCTACAGAACATTGTTCTACTTCTATTAACACCTTTCTATCAAACTAACAGTGGCGTCAGAGCCATATAACGGCGTTGAATAATTCACCATGAATAATACTTCGGCCTATAATATTCCAATTCGGGTCTTTGATGGAGAAAACTACGACTTCTGGAGCATCCGAAATGAAGACATATTTTCAAGCACAAAGAGGCTGGTCTTACAATTCCAGAAGACATGGAAAGTTTGGCTCAAAATCAGCGAGATGTATTGAACAAAAACATAACCAAGAATGCTGCTGCACTTGTTTACATACAACAAGCTTTAACGCCTTCTATTTTTCCATGGATCATGGGAGCTACAACAGCAAAGGAGGCATGATCTACTCCACAGAAAGAATTTCAAGGATCATCTACAAAGGTACGATCTGTCAAACTCCAAACCCTACGAAGGGAGTTTGAAAATATTAAAATGAAGGATTATGAGCCTATCAAAGATTACTACTCCAGAATAAATAGTAAATAAATTATGATCATATCATTCCTTATTTGTTTGGTTGGCTGGTTTATTTGAATGTGTAGGCTTTGTTGCTGTTGCGCTATATAATTTTTGGTATTCCCAATTGTTCTGAAAGTCAAATTGTGCTTAAAGAATCTTTGGAATCTCTTACTTCTCTAATCGATTCTTTTAATGAATCTACCGGGGGTAATTTGTTATATATTGGCACTAAGACTCTTGCACTTGCTTGTCAAGTATATCTAGACATCTCTCCCAATGAGGTAATCTACTGCTCCATATTAATAGTGTCTTCTGCAATACCATACATAATAATCACTTTCATCATTTAATTATTTCCCAAATGTTGGCAGTTAGAGTCGGTTCTCCAAGCTCTCGTGAAGCTTCTTAAATATGAAAGTTCCCGCGTTCTGGCATATGCATGCTTGGGAATTTCGTACCATTGTGATGGGAAACAAAAGATGGTACGTAGTTGAAGAACAACAACTTGAAACTCTTGTTGATCATCTTATTGAGCTTATTGAGTAAGTGGATGACGCCTGTTTTGGTCTTCTCTTTTTGCCCTCTGCATTTCTATTGGTCTTCCATTCACTATTTTTACTTTTAATGACACAAAATGTTCTGCTTTATGTTTCAGTTCTGAATCACGTGTCAAGACCATTGCTCGACTAAGAGCACTAGGAATTACAGTAATATTGAGTTACTTGCATAATAGTTGGATGGAAATCTATTTTTATAAAATACCGAGTATTCTATCTTCTCAACAGTTTTCTTTTTCAGGTTCTAATCGAAAAGGATACACTGCTGAGCCTTGAGTGCTTGTTAGGGGAAGACGACAGCTACTATGTCAAGAACGCCGGCTGGATAATATCAAACGTAACCGCTAGAAAGGAAAACCATATTAAGGTTAGTGTTGAATTTATATATCTACTGCATGGAAGTTGAATGAAGTTTTTGTGTACACTGTATGCCGCTTTAGTAGCGAGCAGTGCATTATTTTCCTCTAGCACAGTATTTTAGAGAAGTTCCAATTTATGTCTGTACCTCTGTGTATGCTTTGTTAATTACCTGCTGCAACATCTACTCCTTGTTTCTGGGTTTGTAACAGGCTGTAATCGATTCCGGATTGATTGAACCTCTTGTCGACGTTGTTGAAAATTATGACTTTCATGATGTAAAACGGGAGGCAGCACAGGAAATTTCAAATGCCATATATATGGTCTTGGCCTCAACCAAATTGGGTATGTTTTCGTATCAGCCTGGTCATGTAATTGCATATTCCATCCTTCTTATATTAAGATTGACTTATTTATATTACAGATGCCTGAGATATAGTCGTGTTAAGCCATTGAGGGATCTACTAAAAGTATTATGTTATGATCAACAGTTTGTTTCCGTTTGTTGATAAAAGCTGCTCAGATTCAATGTTGTTGATAAAAACGAATGCCTCCTGATTAGGACTTGTCCGATGAAAATTTGTATGTACTTGTGAAAAGTCCAGGATATTTCGAACAAGCAAAACATTTTTTATATAAATTTACTAAATATTTTCTTGTTGATGGATCCAGTTTGATTGTTTCAATTGGTACACATCAATTTAGATGCACTGTCCATCTTTTCAGACTTGGTAGTTTCAATTTGTAAAAGGTTCCTTTTTTTAGGTTTCTACTATGTAATGTCCTTTTGTATAATTTTATGAATTTTTAGAGATTCATTGTTTGTAATTGGTACACATTAGTTAGTTTGATGATCTTATTGAACTTGGTAGCATCAATTAGTTTTTAAAGGATTTAATAATTCTGTTTATTTATTTTCATTTAAAATTGCTTTCACTAATTCTTGCCCGATTTTCAGTTGTATTAATTTATTTAATTATAAAAGTACAATAATTTGGTGGTAAATATTGGACCAATAAAACATGAAACTGATTTTGGATATTTGGAACAAAGCAAACATTTTAGAACAAATGAAACATTTTCTTTTAATCAAAAGTCTAATTTAGCTTCTTTAAATTGCTTTACTGTTTTTATGCCCATAAGTCTGTAACTAATTGTCATGAACATTTTAGAACAAATGAAACATTTTTTTAATCAAAAGTCTAATTTAGCTTCTTTAAATTGCTTTACTATTTTTATTCCCATAAGTCTTAACTAATTGACATGATGCTAGATTGCTAGTAATTCATTTTATATATATTTTAGTTAATTCTACTTTTTTCTTTTGTTTAACCGTCACTTACATTTCGGGTAACAATTGTGTCATCTTTTTTTCTTTGTTCAAGAGTAATGTTACAAATTTCAAAATGGATCCAAATATATTTTTATGTTTTGTTTCTATTGGTGGATGTTACACACACACACACATATATATATATATATATATATATATATATATATATATATATATTATATAGGGTCCTAATCTAATAGAAACCAACTTAAAATAAAACTAGAAACCCCAGCCCAACCCAAAAAAAACACAGCCCAGCCCATTAACAAAAAGCCGTGTCCTCATCTCTCCATTACAACGGTTAAATAAATTAAAAAATAAAAAACAATTACACACAAATCACAACGTTGATACACACGAAACAAACCCTCTTCTCCATTCAAAAATCACTAAATTTGTCCTTCAAAAACACTAATTCACGCATATCTACCACCAAATTTGAACTAATTTCTTCGTATACACCTCTACGCGTCTATATTTCAAGCGAAACGGAAGACTTTGGTGCAAAATTCAACTTCAACCAAGGTTTTTGAGTAAAATCAACTCAAACAGGTATGAAACTGAAAATTAATCACAATATTCTGCCTAAATATGTTGTATAAACTTAGTTTGATGAATGCATGTTCGTATTTTAGTGATTTGTCTGGTTTTATACTTGTTATTATGTTATCTAACATATTAATCTTCAAATGTTCATCAAACAGATTCTATTTAGGATTTTATTTGAATACTGAAGGAAAAATGGCTAGGACTAGAGGAGGTA
>PHNY01298980.1:5281-16235 GCA_003724115.2 Anethum foeniculum
TATGCAAATCTGTATCTTATTCATGTATTGTAAATATACACACACATTTAATACTTGTTGTAACTCTTGAATTGATGTTTTATTTTGTGATAATTTGTATGTATCATTTCAGAACAAACGCTGGAAGCCCTAGCTTTGAAGTTCTCCGATCTCCGAGTTGAATTAGGTTTGTTTCGATTTTTTCAATTAGGGATTGTTTATCGATTTTTTATTGGATTGATGATTTGAACCGATTTTTGTTTCAGATAAAACCCTAGAAATTCCGATTACTGACTCAGGTTTGTTCAATTCTGTTACATAATGCTTTGATTATGTTTCTTTACTCTTTTCGACTATTTTGATGTGATCAATACGACGTGTTTATTTGGTTATCTTAAGTGAATCATTTTATGTTATTCGAGTAATTCGATCTTATATGTGTTTATGGATAACATTACGCACTGAATTCTTTTTAATTAGACTTGTCTTTCTATTTCAATTCTTTTGTTTGATAGGAAGTTTTCTTATTTTTGTGCAGATCAAACCCTAGAAACTCCTATGCCTGACTCAGGTTTGTTAAGATTTATTCGAGTATATGGTCAATTCTTTGATTCTGCTCTTAACTAGCTTTAAGTAACGGGTTATGATTATTTATCGTGTAAATTGACTTGGCTGTCTTTAGCGGATTATTTCATGTTATCAAAAATTAGGATTAGTTGACTAAGGCGCCTGAAACAGCCTTTTCTTATATTTTGACAAAGTAATTAACCTTTGTGTGACTCTGCTGACTGCTGGTGCCTTATTACAGAAAATAGTGAACATGATAGTGACTTGGATGAGAACAATTTGTCTAATGATTCTCAAGAAGCGTCCTCAGATCAGGAGCAAACTCTCCCCATTTTGAGGAAAATTGATGATTTGAGCTGCAAAGTACAGGTAGAGTTTCTTTCATAATTTATGCTATTTTATTTCCCGTTACTTTGTGTTGTCTCTTATCTGTTCTTTCAATTTTATATGGCTACAGAATTTGAGGAAAGAACATGCGCTTTTGTGCAATGAAGTAAAAAGTATCACCAAGGAGACCTTTCCTGGGACAGAAGTTTTTGTTGCCCTGCAGGGCCTCAGTATGTTCACTTTTTTCAGATTCTCAGTTTCTCTGTATCTTCCTCCTTTTGGTGAAGTGCTTTATCATTAACTTTTTCTAACTAATACATTCTTCCTTCGTGATAAGGTTTCGAACATGAAAATTTGAAGAAGAAGTATCATGATAAATGTGATTTATCGAAGAAGAAGTGCCTTGAATGTGATTTATTGAAGAAGAAGTTCCTTGAAGAGTGCTCCGAAAGGAAGCGGCTTTATAATGAAGTGATTGAGTTGAAGGGAAATATCAGGGTCTTTTGTAGATGCAGGCCCTTGAACCAAGATGAAATTGCCAAAGGGTACTCTTCAGTGATTGATTTGAGCTCCTCTCAGGAGAATGATCTACAAGTCATCTGCTCTGATTCTTCTAAAAAGCAATTCAAGTTTGATCATGTCTTTAAACCTGAAGACAGCCAAGGTAATCCCAAACTCTCTGTATTTTTCTGATTTGTAGCTTATAAGTAAATTTAATTGCTATAAGTTTAATAAACATCCTCCTCATGAGAAACTTAAAATATAGATGAAATTCTTAACCACTTGATTTTGGTATCTGCAGAGGATGTCTTTATTCAGACCTTGCCAATAGTGATTTCGGTCTTGGATGGGTATAATGTATGTATATTTGCCTATGGGCAAACTGGTACCGGCAAAACTTTTACAATGGAAGGTACTCCTGAGAATAGGGGAGTCAACTACCGGACTTTGGAGGAGCTTTTCAAGATTTCAAAGGATAGGAGCAGTACTATGAAATATGAGCTATCTGTAAGCATGTTAGAAGTTTACAATGAGAAGATACGGGACCTCCTGGTTGAAAACACTGATCAACCTTCAAAAAAGTAAGCTCCTTCCAGTATATTTTGTGTTTATTGTTGTAAGTCTTACCACTTGAAAGATAGCTAGTATCCATCAAGAGATTACATACAATAATTTAGCTTCCTACTTTTCCAGTACTCATAAACGAGCGTTGTTGGAAAGCTACCTTCGTGTTCTATGTTTTCACATGCTATAGACAAACTTTTTTGTTTTTATTGTTTCAGTTATCATCTTAAATGGCATCTTAGTTGCCATGTTTCATGTTTTCTAGCTAACGCATCTTATATTTTGCAAGTAATGACCTAGAGGCATCAGGATAACGTATAGTTGCCATGTTTCATGTTTTCTAGCTTATATTTTGCAAGTAATGACCTAGAGGCATCAGGATAACGTATAATGGTGTTAATGAATTGGCATCAATACTTGAATTACTTTAATTGTTAAGATATTGGACTTGGTTTAGATTTTTCTATTTAATCTTGTCTAATAATCTACTCAAGCAGTTGCGGACAGTGGTTCTTTCACTGGCAACAAGGAAGTCTTGTTGAATTATTTTAGATAAAAAAATGAAATTCTTTTCAGCTGATTAATATGAGAAAATGATCCGCACAATTTTCTTCAGGTCTTTCAACCTGTCATAATTATTACTAATCTCTTTTCTAGTATGGAATCTTTAGTTATATTTGGATACTGAACAAAATACTTCCTGCCTCTCTTTTTTGACCAAGTCATGTGTGTTTACTTCTCACTCTATCTTCTTGAACGTGAGATTAGTTTTTAATATGAACAAACAGATACACAAGATCATGTAGTAATTGACAGTATCACCCGTAATGTACAAAGAACCAGGATCGGTAAATAGTGCCAATGACCTTGAAGCTTCATATAGGAGTTTCTTGAGCCAAATTTTGATCTGGCACTGCAGAGAATGAGCTGTGTTCCTGTGTTTCTTCAAAGTCAAGTGTGCCTTTGGAAGTAAAACATACTGCAAAATGAACTTTTATTCCTTGCCCTTTCTTGTACATTTAAAATCAGTTAACTATGCAGAGTCTAATTTTTCTCTACCTTTGCTAAATTGTGTATTCTCTATGTATGCATCAGTCGTGGGTCCTGACAACCAGTAACCTTTCTAGGTCTTACTTCTAATCTCATGTAGTTGTAGAAAATATAAGAATTTCTGCATATGTTATTATCGTGTATTCTTATTACGGAGAAACAGAGAACCAACTAATTTTCAACAATTGCATAGAAGCGTCATGTGTAATGATATTTTCAATTAATTTTGTTTAACATTTACGTTGTAAAGACATCATAGCTGTTACTAGTTCATGAACAATGAAGCAAATCAAGTTCACTAACTTATCTTCATTAACAAAGGTTGGAAATAAAGCAATCAGCAGAAGGAACTCAAGAAGTCCCGGGACTAGTGGAAGCTCGTGTTTATGGTACAAGTGAAGTATGGGAGCTGCTTACGTCTGGAAGTCGAGTGAGATCAGTTGGGTCCACCAATGCTAATGAGCTTAGCAGCCGTTCACACTGGTAGTGGCTACTTCCTGCAAATATGCATTTCCAGTTCTCGTTCTATATCTCTCCCTATATATTAGTTCTGGATTCAGAAAAAAATAATGTATTATGTTATTTATTTAAACTTCTTTCTTCAATTCTTAAATTTATATTTATATACCTTTTTCCGATTGTTTTGACTTAAAACTTTTTATTATCATATAGCTTGCTGCGAGTAACTGTTACTGGTGAGAACTTACTAAATGGACACAAGACAAGGAGTCATCTTTGGCTGGTAGACTTGGCTGGGAGCGAGCGTGTTGGGAAGATTGAAGTTGAAGGTGAACGGTTGAAGGAATCTCAGTTTATAAACAAGTCCTTGTCAGCTCTTGGGGATGTTATCTCTGCTCTTGCTTCCAAGACGTCACATATCCCTTACAGGTCTTCCTAAGCTCTTGATACTTATATTTCCTTATATCTACTTCCTAAGCTCTTGTACTTATATTTCCTCATATCTATTTCCTAAGCTCTTGTTACTTATATTTTTGATCAATCTAGGAATTCGAAGCTCACACATATTCTGCAGAGCTCACTAGGTAAACTACGTATTACTTACATATTAGTTTGCTAAATTTATGGTTGTATTCTGTAATTTCTTCAATGTAGATAAGGGGTTCTGCACCTTTTCATGGCTTAGGTTAGGGTCGAACTGTATATGCAACAGTATCTGCCTTCTAATATCTAAAAGGATATTGAGACTGACCTGTCCTGTTTTGTATGTGAAATATGCAGGGGGAGATTGCAAGACCCTGATGTTTGTGCAGACCAGCCCAAGTGTGGCAGATTTGGGGGAAACAATATGCTCGTTGAATTTTGCAACTCGCGTGCGAGGAGTTGGAACTGGGCCTGCACGCAAACAGGCAGATTGCACTGAGCTTTTTAAGTACAAGCAGATGGTATTTTGCTTGAACGAAATTTCTTCCAATGAAGATAGTAGTAGTTACACAATCCTCAGGAAATGCAACTAATGGTTTTATTATTCGACAGGCAGAAAAGGCAAAGCATGATGAGAAGGAAACAAAGAAATTGCAGGATACTGTGCAGTCCTTGCAATTAAGGCTCGCTGGCAGAGAACATATAACTAAAAATTTACAGGAGAAGGTATTGAGCTAATTGTTATTTTTATGTCTTAAATGTATCAACCAGCAATTTCCCAAATTGTTATACAACTCTTAGCCACTCCAGTTGCCTTGTGCACACGTTGACTTCTGATAATGCTTTTTTTTTTTAACAGGTCAGAGATCTTGAGAACCAACTAGCAGAGGAGAGGAAAGCCAGACAAAAGCAGGAAACAAGAGCTTTGGCTACTGTTTCTGCTCAGCCTTCATCTTTCTTATCATCTATACGAGAAGTACAAAACAGCAAGGCAGAGAATAAACCGCCACTGGCTCCTGCAAGGATGAGACTGCCTCTAAGAAGAATCTCCAATTTCATTCCCCAATCTCCAGTTCCAACAACACATAAACCCAGAAATTCGCTTCTCCCTGTCTCGAAAGATGACAAAGAAAATTTGTCAAGAACATCTTCAACCAAGGCAGCAACATTGTTACCTAGACGGGGTTCTATAGCTGTAAGACCTCCTCCTCAAGCCAAAACCCAGGCTATTCAGCCTAAAAGACGAGCCTCAATTGCAAGCTTTCGATCAGAGTCATCCTCCAACATGGCAACTCCAGTCAACACCTCATCCACTCGGTTAAGGAAGGACCGTGTGATGGGTCGGCAGTCCTTTGTTTGGGACCCACAAAGGGTATGGCGTACATCAAGGCAGCAATCTCCATTGCCACAATCGAGAGAGTCATCTCGTGCAACAGTAGAAGGAACACCAGCTGCTGGCTCGAGAAGCAGTAAATTTATGGGTAGTCCTCCTTCTCAAATAGGTTCATGGAAGCCAAAGCACCCAACAGTTGTTGCATTGCAAAGGAAACCACTGATTTGGAGCCCACTCAAGTCCAGAGGCTTCAAAACCAACAGGAGATCATTGTTGCCCTCTTGAGGAGGAAGATCAACGTTTCATTTCAACTGCTGCAAATACTCTCTTTTAGCTTTATGTCTTGGAACCACCAATATGTTGCAGTTAATTTTTGTGATTAACTGTATACGACGTTTACATATCGAAGCAAGTTAGGAATTATTAATCCGAACTATTGAATTGTGCAAGTTTGAAATCACTTGCGTGTATGAATATTTGTTTCCCCAAAAATGGTGCAAGTTATTTTGTTATGGTTATGCATTTAAAGATAGGTGCGGAAATGTTTACATCTCAACTATCATTCTAAATAAAATAATATCAAGAAATTTTATTTATTGAGATGTATCCAGATGTGTTTTTACTGGATTTAAATTAAAGTGAACTTTTCAGAATTATATAGAACAAATAAGGCTATCGTGTGGATAATTTTATTAATTGAATGTAAAAAATGCTTTAAATTACATTTACACAAGACTCCATATGAGTAACAAAAAGGGCAAGCTCAAGGATACAAGTAAGAAGTCTTAGACAAGCATTACTTTGGATCAGTCAATGGAGAAATACTGTTGTTTGTTTTAGCACATTTGTTATCTCAAGCTACTTATTATATGTCAGATCCTATGGAGTGGTATGATACTGCTCCGAATTTTATTTGTAATATGATCAAGGACGAAAGTTAATTTATGCAAATTCGATTTTTTCAAAAAAAAAAAAACACATTACACAAGAACATAATGCATATCATATAATTTGTTGTCAATGCACTGCTTCATTTTCATGCAAGTAATGTAATATAAATCTTTTATCTGGTACATAACCTTCATCTTTCATATGCCTAAACAATTCTAACAAAATCTTGTAAAGTTTATCACATTGGGGATGCATTTGGTCGTAAACCACGAAACTGTGGATTTCTTTATTGATTTCAGTCCAACTGATCCCTGTTTCTTTGGCTGCTCCCATTTCTTTCACCTTTCTGATTGTTTTTGCTCTCTCTTTCCATCTCCCACATGTTGAATATATATTTGCAAGTAAAATATAGGACACCGGGTTATCGGGTGCCGCCAGAGACAACTGCTCAACTGCATATCTTCCAATTTCCGGTTCACCATAAAAGCTACATGCTCCGAGCAATGCTTGCCAAACTAATACACCCGGTTTTACAGGTAATCCTTCAATAAAGCTCTTAGCTTCAGTAAGACGCCCTGCTCTACCTAACATGTCAACAACACAGGCATAGTGCTCCATTCTAGGACTAAAACCATATGACCTCTCCATTGATACTAAAAACTCCATTCCCTTCTCTACTAATCCCATATGACTACAGGCGTGAAGAAGAGACAGAAATGTAACATCAGTTGGCTCTACACCTTCTAATCTCATTTCCTCGTATAATTCAAGTGCTTTATGACCATTGCCATGACGAGCAAAAGCAGCTATCATGGAGTTCCATGTTATTGAGTTTCTATGAGGCATCCGATTAAAGACTTTGATCGACTCCTCCAAGTCACCACATTTAGAGTACATGTTAACTAGGCCATTGCTAACATATATATTTGCATCAAAGTTCTTCTTTATGATCAAGGAGTGGATTTGTTGACCAAGAGCCATTGAAGTATCAATGCCAAATACCCCAAGCAGCGCAGATATCATGCTTGTATCAATCTTGATACCGGCCTTTACCATCTTCACAAAAATGTGGACAGCTTGATCCTCGTAACCATTTTGTGCAAAAGCTACAAGGATTACAGTTATGGAAACTTTGTCAACTATTTCAGCAGAATTAAATATTTGAAGTGCATCTTCTATGCATCCACATTTAGAATACATGTCCATCAGCGCACTCTCAATACGTATATCTGATTGAATACCCAGTTTCCAAACAATGCCATGTATTTGACGTCCTTCCTTGTGTGCCTGCAAACCGGAGCAAGCCAACAGAGAGCTCAAATATGTCAAAGAATTCGGGTCCACTGATCCCAACCGCATCTTCACAAACAAATTCAAACTTTCCTCGCAAAGCTGATTCTGTGCAAGACCCGAAATCACAGCTGTCCAACTAATAACATTCTTCTCACGCATCTCATCAAAAACCCGTCTTCCAGAACATAAACACCCACAATAAAAATACGACGTTATCAAAGCATTCCCAACAGATATTCCCGATTCATACCCACATAAAAACACAACCCCATGTATCATCCTAGTAACACAAACAACATCAGGATCACTACATTTCGACAAAACAGTAGTCAGTGTTGCTTGATCAAAACAACAAACACCCAACTGAAACACCTTTCTAAAATACCCAAATCCAGTCCCCAATTCCCCACTAGCCAAAAACCCCGAAATCATGGAATTCCAAGAAACTGCATCTCTCACAGGCATTTCATCAAACACCTTAGCTGCATGTTTTAATTCACCACATTTACAGTACATAAAGAGTAGAGAGTTGGAAATGTGCAAATGGGTATGATAATTAGGGGTCTTAATTAAGGAGGCATGGATAGAAGAACCCAATTGGAGACGAGCTTCTCTACCACAAATGGAGAGAATGTAGCTTAAGTCTACATGATTGTTGAGCACATAAGATAACCAATGGGGTACATTAGTATGATGTTTTAGATTCTGAAAAACCCATCTGGATTTCATACATAAAGAATATGATCTAATTTTACAAGCATATATCTACTTTTACAACTAAGTGTAGCAGCACTCGGCAGCGTACCGGCAAAACGGTTTTAAATTTGAATTTTATTATGAATGAAAAATTGTATTTAAAATTATTCTTGTTGGGTATTCACAAGTATTAAAATTATGAAAGGATACAAATTTGTACCGAAAGTTAAAATTTCAATAACCTCGGGGAAAAATTAAAATTTTCAAAATGAAATCTTGTTTTATAAGTAAGTATTATTGCATAATGCAATATACTACGATATATCTTAGCGTTATCGGATTAGAGTGATAAATTAGTTTATGTAATTTGATAAATTCTGTAATTTACTGTATGAATAGAAATATAGAATTAGTGTAGTACTTTTATACAATTTTCTAGTTTTTATATTTATAATTTTTTATTTATACTATTTATTTCTTTTAATACTTTTATTAAATAATTTCGGTGGCATTGTCTTTAATCTTATTGATAGTCCGTGTACGCTAAATTTTCACAATTTTTATTCATATAACCATTTTTATTGTATGGTGAATATTTTATTTTTTTTGTGTTTTTTTTTAAATAGGATTCGATGAATTCGAAGCATTAAGTTTTGAATTAGATATTACGGAAAAATAGAAGTGATTTACCAAAATCACTATTAATACTGTATATTACATATCATTTATAATATCGTACTTTACACATAAACAGGAACCTTTGTGCAAATAACTTGAATGAGGGTAATGCTGTTCGTCTGCCTTGTTCTTTCGCCCATTTACGGTTAAATCTCTTTAAAGTAATACTCTTGGGATCGGCAAAAAATATTACTTTACTGAATTTATTACTTTCTCGATATAATAATATTTTATTACTTTATCGATAAAGTAATATTTTATTACTTTACCGAATTTGTATATTTACGTATTACAATACACTATGTTTAAAAATAAGAATCAATCACATGCAATGTATTTGATCTAAAATTATTTTTATTTTTGTTATGATTAATTATATATAAAAACTAGATTCATGCATATAAAAAATTGCACTTACAGTATACATATATAAGTATAGAAACTCAATCACTTAAATTTTATTGTAATTCTAAAATATAAATTATTGAAAATACACCATAATATTAAATGATAATATTTGGTGTTTAACTATATATATTAAATGATAAAATGGTACACTGCCAGGAATCAACACTTTGAACAATTAATTGTTACAATACGAGCAAAACATATCAGGAGCTATTTATATTTTACATAAAGTCATTGATGAGATTAATTTTAATTTTGGTGGAAAGAAGAAAACAGAATTGAATTTTGTAACTCATATACATTATATATATAATTCTGGAATTATTACTTTACATTTTAATTGGGCCCTCAACGACTTTCTAATTTTTTATTATCTTATGCTTTTAGCTAAAATATTACTTTACAACATTGGCCCAAATTAGGACCGATGAAATTTATTACTTAAACGAGATTATTACTTTATCGAATATTACTTAATTAAGGTTTAACCGTACATTGCCCTGCCTAATGAGTAATGAGTGACGTTATTAAAATTTTAAAGAGTAGCATCTGTCGAGTAATGATTTTTCTGATGTGGGTCCAAGGATACGTGCTAACTCTCTATGATATATTTTAATTAGAGTCGGCAATTTAGTACACGAAAATTACGGGTTTGAGTTGACCTTTTCGGTACACGAACACGAAAGTACACGAAAATAAAATTACACGAATGAATTCAATGTCGATTTTGGGTTTACCCTTAGGTACACGACACGAAACGAAATTACACGAAATAAATAAATATTTAAATAAATTTATTAAAATTATATGAATATATACTTTAAAATAATATTATATATCTAATTTTTTGAAAATATAGATATAAAATTAGTTTCAAATTTAAATTTTACCGTACTTAACCACACTTGATTCTTTATGATTAAAACTTGACTGGTGAAAATTCAATATTAAAATATTTTATTTATTTATTTTTATTTTTATTTTTAATCTAAAATTACACGAAACGTACACGAAATGAAGGTACACGAACACGAAACGAAACCTTAACGGGTCGGGTTTGGGTTTGGCATTCATGACATGAAACACGAAAATACACGACACGAAAGTACACGAAACGAACGAATTGCCAACTCTAATTTTAATTGATCTTTCAATTATAGAATCCCGCATTTATAACATTTCAACCAATAAAAATGTACCAAATTCATGAAATTTAGTACTGCCTCTGTTTTTTGATATTTGACGCTTTGATTTTTGACACATATTTTTAGGTGCTTTGACTGGATAGTTAAAATTATTATTTTTTAAATTTTCTTTTTCTGAATTAAAATATTAATTGTATATTTTAATTCAGAAAAAAAAAAATTTAAAAAATAATAATTCTAGCTATGCGGTCAAAGCACATAGAAATGTGTGCTAAAAGTCAAAGCGTCAAATATTAAAAAACAGAGGGAGTACTTATTACGTGTTATTGAGCACACGTTAAAAAAACTGTTCAAATAAAAAAAAACATAATTGCTAAATGCAGTAATCTTTTACTCCGTGCAGTAATAAGCAATTACTACAATACTATCCATTAACCTCGTTGTAAAGTGTGCATGGTGTTCTGTGCATCGCTATTCATTGATTGCTTAGACACGTTAAACATTGAATGCATATTTTTTTACTTATATTTTTAAGTTTTATTTCAGCTTCTTACTGTGTTCAGTTAGGGAGTTGTCCTTTTAAAACTTTTTAATTATAATAATCATAAATGTTTCAACTTATTTTTAATTTCTAAAAAAT
>PHNY01298990.1:0-13723 GCA_003724115.2 Anethum foeniculum
CGGCCCGATTTTTAAAAAAGCCCGGCCCGATCCGTTTTAAAAAAGCCCGGGCTTTTTAAGGCCCGGATAAAGCCCGGCTCGACGGGCTTTTTGTGCATCTCTAGGAGGGAGTATAAAATAGAGTGTCAAGCTAGGACATTATTTATATATATGAACTTCAACAACCATATTCTTATATTGATGCTCTATTATCGTAATAATATAATTGAAATGTAATTATGGAGGGAAGGAAAAAGAAGCATGTGAATAAGAGTACATTCATTTATTATTATTAAAAGTGAAATAATGCAAGACAAGAACAGCCTTAAAAATAGGATAAATAAGAGATGTTTTGGTTTTGGTATTTAAAAACACTATTGGAACTTTTTTTTTTTCTCGTCTACCCTAAATTTTGATTTGGGACACTGTTTAAGGTATATATTGGAAAACAAGATGATTACATTATATTAATATGTTATTAAAATACATATAAAGGTTCCACGAGTTTTATAAGCTTATACAATAGTAAAATATCACATAAATGTACGCACCATATCCATACATGATACATACTGATACTGGCAACTGCAGCCTGTATAAAGGTTGTAGCGTCAGTGAGGAGGCAAGGACAGACAGAAGGAGCTTGGTGGGCAAGTGTAAATATCAACCTCAGAAATAGGGGGCAGCCTTTGATTTTTTGAGTTATGCTGATGAAAAGCAATAACGTAAGGAAAAGAAAAGAGACACCACACATCTTACAAAAGACACGTACTCTTGTCACTTACCATACAAAAAGCGCAACACTTGTATTTGCCTTGACGTGTTAACCACCATCCCATTCATTTTTTATATATACACCTTCCCATTCTTTCTCTACACTCCACATATTCTTTTCATTCTTACTTGACTCCTTGTATTCTACTATTCTCCTAACCTAGCTAGCTACCTTCCCTTCATCCTCTCATCACCACAACTTCAACAACAAACAAGATTTTTTTACATACAATACATTCACATATAGAGGTATAGCTATTGTGTCTTGGTTTAATATACATTTTCATTCGTATACATGACATTACCATCTACAAGAATGGCCGCTCCTACAAGCATGTCAGATCATTCTCCCAAGAAATCTCCTTCTAAAGATGATGGTGGTGATCATGAAATCCAACCAGAAAAGCTTGTAGAACAAGAAGAATCATCATTAAAGAAGATTTGTGATAACGATATCGAGGTTGTTAAGACTAGTACTAACGAAACTACAAACTCTAGCACTGCATCAGAACAAGAAGCTGCATTGGTGGCAACTCCAACTGATATTACTACGGTTGTTGGTGGCGACAGCGTGGTGACAGAGGAGGAGAGTGGAAGGGAGAGACTGAAGAAACACCGGTTAGAGATGGCGGGTCGGGTTTGGATACCGGATACATGGGGTCAAGAAGATCTACTTAAAGATTGGATAGATTGCACTACATTTGATTCATCATTAGTGAACAACACTATAGTCTCAGCTAGGGCAGCTTTAATGCAACAACGTTCTGCAACAAGTCCTGCTAATAATCCTACGCTTCTTACAACAATAGACAACAGGTGTTAAGTTCAGTCCTTTTATTAACTTGTTCACTCTCTATATATTATTCCATACCATAGCTACCTATGTATGGTAATATCATCGTATTATTGTTGATTATACAGGAATTGAATAAAGTGATTATGGGAATATAATTGTAAACATTCAATTACATAAATGCTAAACTGATTGTTTTTTTCTAATATTCTAGCGATGAAACTTCAAACTAGCTAGAAGATTGAGAAACCAAGTAGAAGAAATGACGGAACAACTCAAAATCGGACCAAGTATGTCACTTTCCAAACCAAAACTAATACTCACTAACACATAATTACTAATTGTGGCACTGCTAAGTTTTGATTTAAGATGGCTTTTACCAAGAGCTATTCGAAGGAAGAATTAGTTAGTTCCTAAATTAAGGGGGGCAGAAATTGATGTTGGGTATAAATCCATAACATCGTAGTTTACTGGATATTCCAACCTCTTCTGTTGGGGCGATAATTTATTTGATAGGCATTGTAGAGGATCATTCCATCTTCACCGTTAATCAGCCTCAACCAACTATTAATCGGGTCTGTCCATCCAGGCCCTCGAACCACTGATGAAATAGTGTGTACACATGGAGACACGTTACGTACTTAGTGGGTAGTACATGTGTCTCCCTCCCAAGCTACCAGAAATATTACAATTCATCGGAGCGAGAAGGTTCTGGATTTTGGAGAGGTCAGGGATGCTCTGATTTTTACGGATACTCTTTCATTGTGGCGCCAACTCCTGGACTACTCAAAACACTCCTCTCATTTTGCTACTAATATATCAAATCACTTGCAACAACAATTATTGTGAGCAACATTCAAAAAACATATTAGAGGACGAAATAGCGATGGATTTTGTTATCATGACTAAATCAAATTTCTCAAATGCACTGTATATGCTATTGCTCTTATTCTGTCTATTGTGACAAAATAACAGGTATATAACCTTCATGTTTAACCATTAGATTTAAAACCACTTTACTATCAGTTTCATTAAAATCTATAACTGCGGAAATCTGCAGATTACATATGCTGAGACTGCACAACATTTGAATGTATGGCTTATTTACTACACATATATCACTGGGGAGAAGTCAACTTCCAGATCTTGACAGTTCCATCATCACTTGCCGAGGCAAGCAGCCCAATCTCCTGGAAAAAGATACAGTAGAACATACATGAGAGATATTTCAAAGGAGATTTTGGACCCTAATTGAAAGGAGCCGGGATCCTCGCGAAGTTATCAAAATTAACTTAATCCAGCCTAATCCACAAGGTAAACTAAACCATCGGAGATCAAGTATTCCTACACTTGAATCAACCTTTCCTGGAGCCAGCATAGTATCTTATTTGTAAAATAAAACTTTAAAGTCAAACTATTTCAAATCTTGAATTGGTTGTCGAGTGTTTTTCTTTCTTTCGAGAAAAACATTTACCTAGTTATTCACTGAACAAGAATTTCAATCAAAGCAACCCCAAATGTAACTCTCTCACTTCCGGAGGGAAAAAAATAATTAAATCATTGAAATCTCTACTTATTTGATTTAGAAAAGTGAAAATGGACTGTCATTACGAATAGAGGAACACTGCAAGCTTTAATAACAGCTGCACCAATGAAGTAAACTAGCTTGGGGATCTTAGATACGGGGGGAATTGACTCCTGGGCATGAGCAACATGAAGAAGACAGCTCATGTAATTTTGCCAGTAAAATGTGCAACGATGTAATATGGAGATAATAATACTTATCAGATCTTAGGTTCAAACAATATTCATGGAGCACATTATTTTTTTTACTAGGGGGAGGGGGGGAGGGGGTTGCTGTGGCTCACCTCGGGGGCCCACTGCACTGCGGTTACCTCCGTTTCATTAGCCTTCTCCTTTTTATTAGCCTTCTCCTTTGGCAAAAGCGATTTATACATATCATTGAATTTTTCCTGCAACTGAAAAGACAGCAAGGATCCATTATTAGTGAAAGTTGGTTAAATGAGAGCAAACGTGTTAACAATTATTTTTTAGAAGAAGAAAAATCTGTAGATCATCCCTTTGATGGATGGTCACCTTGGGAACCTGCATGGTCACCATGGGAATCTGCTGCACCGACTTTACATCCATTTCACGGTCCTTCTTCTCTGTCAAAAGAAATTCAGGCATAGCTTCGCTTCTTTCCTGTGACTAAAAAGACAGTAAACATCCATTGTTACTAAAGGTCAGTTAAATGAGAGCAAACATGTTAAGAATTACAGTATCTTTTAGAAATAAAAACTTGAGTAGATCATCTCTTTAATGGATGATCACCTCGGGGGCCCGGTGCACGAAGTTTTCATAGCTCCTCTTCTTTCCTGTGACAAAAAAGACATTAAAGATCCATTGTTACTAAAGTTAGTTGAATAAGAGCAAACATGTTAACAGTTATCTTTTAAAGGACCAGTATGTATGGCCCTTGTATGCGTAACAGAGAACACAGTAACCACTTCCAGCTTTCCTCAGATAAGCACCTTTGGGGGAGTTCACCTTGGGGGCCCACTGCACTGCGGTCACCTTCGTTTCATTAGGCTTCTCCTTTGTCAAAAGCTCCGTTTCATTAGGCTTCTCCTTTGTCAAAAGAAATTTATTTATAGCTTTGTTTGTTTCCGGTAACTAAAAATAGACAGTAAGATTTACTGTTACTAAAAGTCAGTTAAACGAGAGCAAACATGTGAACAATTATCTTTTAAAAGCAGAAACTTGAGCAGATCATCTCTTTGATAGATGATCACCTTGGGGCTCTGCTGCACCAAGTTTACATCCATTTCATGAGCTTTCTCCTTTGTCAAAAAAAATTCATGCATAGCTTCGCTACTTTCCTGTGACCAAAAAGACAATAAAGACCCATTGTTACCAAAAGTCAGTTGAATAAAAGCAAACATGTTATCAATTTTCTTTCAGAAGCAAAAACTTAAGAAGATCATCTCTTTGATGGATGATCACCTTGGGGCCCTGCTGCATCGAGTTTACATCCGTTTCATGAACCTCCTCTTTTGTCAAAAGCAATTCACTTATAAATTGGCTTCTTTCCTGTGTCAAAAGACAGTAAATATCCATTGTTACTGAAGTTTGGATGAGAGCAAACATGTTAACAAATATCTTTTGGAAACAGAAACTTGAGTAGATCATCTCTTTAATGCATGATCACCTTGGGTGCCCACTGCACTGAGTTTACATTCGTTTCATGCGCATTCTCCTTTGTCAAAAGCAATTTATACATAGCTCCTCTTTCCAGTGACTAACGAGACATTAAAGATACATTGTTACTAAAAGTCAGCTAAGTGAGAGCAAACATTAACCATTATCTTCTAAAAAAGACTATTTAGTAGATCATCTTTTTAAAGGACCAGTATGTATGGCCCTTGTATGCGTAACAGAGAACACAGTAACTACTTCCAGATTTCCTCAGATAATCAAACTTGACTAGCAGAACAGACAGATGTTAAACTTCTATGCTTAACCTCCATTTTACTACAAAACTTAATTTAGGCTTTTAAAATTGTTTCCATTACATATTTAGTAGGAAGATTGACTCAATAACTTTTTGGGAATGCCTTTTAAGAATTAAATCACAATCCCATTCTATTATTTAAGTCCATAGGACTTTTAAACTCTATTTGAATTTAAAAAAAATAATCAGAAGCAAGTCATGAAAGACCACCGTACTGGCATGTCATAACAAGACAAATGAACCATTAACGAAAATTCTATTTTCAATGGCTTGTGAGCAGAGAAAAAATTATCGTTAACTCTCCTAAGAAATGCTTTATAAACATAGAAAATAAATGCATCAAAGGAGGGTCATTACTAATTAGCAAAGTAGCACCTTTCTGATGAGAAAAGCCATGCATGAATTGGAGAGTGGAGAATGTAGCCAAAAATACATAAAATCATCAGGGGCAAAAGTTTTTCATGGTAGTGGGTGCTACAAGCCAGAAACTAAATGGGTTAAATATCAAAGTGGTCACTCAACTGAAGGTCATATTTCAATTTAATCATCCAACTTAACGGTGTATCATTTAAATCACTGAAGTCAAATTAAATATCAAACGGATACCTCTGAATATGTACTTAAGAACTAAAAATTATTTTTATGGAGTTCTATACATTTTTCTTGAATGCTACTACAACCAAATTAAAAGTTATAAATTCTAGTATTTTAGATAATATAGTTAGATTTTTAAAAATTAATCTACTATTTATTTTTAATTTTGTAGTTATTTTTATTTAAATAAAAATAATTAGTTATAAATTTTATAAAATCTAGATATATTATCTTAAATACTAGAATTCATAACTTTTCATTTTGTTGCGGTAGGATTCAAGAAAAAGGTGTGAAACTCCATAAAAATAATTTTTAATTCTTGAGTACATATTTTGAGGTTTTCGTTTGATACTTATTATGACTTTAGTGATTCAAATGATATGCCGTTATGATTAGTGACTAAAGTGATATATGGCCTTC
Organism: Anethum foeniculum; assembly: GCA_003724115.2. Lineage (NCBI taxonomy): Eukaryota > Viridiplantae > Streptophyta > Magnoliopsida > Apiales > Apiaceae > Anethum > Anethum foeniculum. Next base: position 6,075 of record PHNY01298990.1, read on the forward strand.
ACTTCACTGACCACTTTGATATTTAACCCGAAACTAAATTTTAAAGTTGTTTTATCTCTTCATATTCTTCCTACTTCTTTTGTGTGTGTGTGTGCCGGTTGGGGGAGAGGGTAGATATCAGAAGTATCTGTCAACGTACAACTGCAGTTTTGCAGTATGACAGTATTGAATCATAATATCAACAGAATTACTGATTTAGAAGGAATGCACTGAGACATGAACTCACCTTTAGAAGTATAACTTGCTTCTATAATGCAAGCCAAGGGGAAACACTTTATCACAATGTAAAAGAAGAACAAGGCATATTATTATTGCTACTATACTTTACAATGGAAGGAAAGGACAAAAGAACACCTTGAGTAGAATTAAGAAGACATTTAGCTTGCCAAACCATTCTTAACAAAAGAATATTCTAGGAGAATTAAGAAGACATATAAATATACCAAATCTTCCCGATTCTCTTCAAATAAACAAATCGCACCATCGGCTGCTCCACTAGCAATTATTCCTTGGCTGTAATTGTTGCATGTGGAAGATAAAAATATCAAAATAGGAAGTTAAAAAGAATGGACATTTACATTTACTGAGATCCAAATGGCAAGTGTAGTTAAGATCTTCATCCTACCAGGCGGCAGTTATAGTAAACTACAAGCTTGCACTCCTTTTCTTTCATTACTAATATCATATTCCAAAACTAGAATTTTTATATAACTCAAATCTTTAGTTCAGAAATGAAAATTAATATTAATTGTTAATCATAAGAGTATTATCTTTCTGTCATAAAATGCATGCTAGAATATAGTTTGAACCATAAAATCAAAAGTCAACTGGACGAAGTAGTTTATTATGATCTAGTACCTTGACCAATGGACTGAGAAAATTGTTCGCTTATGATAGCCTAATATTGTGAAAAGATGTTTCCTGAAAACCCCAAACACACTTTCATCAGCATTGGTACCGTCAGAAGTTACCTAAGTTGTGATGCTCCCAAAATATATTCAGCTACCTTTAATCAAATACCGAGTGCTTAGGGCTTTTCAAATAAAAAAGGAGCAAATTTGAAGTATCTAGTTTCAGATAATTAACTTGTGTGATGATGTCTAATAAGTGGAGAATCATGTAAGTTCAAGAATAGTGGTGAATGTCAAGTTAGTGAAGGTCAACTCTAGCATAAGTGATCAAGGCTAGTAGACTAGTTCTTCTATAAATACTAAAATGTAAGTGTGAGTTTTATTAATTTAAATATGAATAAATGGAGTAGATTCACTATTCATTTCTCTCTATAGAAGCTACAGTTAGCTTTTTCTCTCTCTAATTGTTTTTCGATTCTATCTACTATTTTCTAAATCGTATATTTGCTACATATATATAGATAGATTGGTTAAATTCAGTGTGAAGTACTCTTAAATGGCGTACTATATGTCCTGCACTATGTTCTGCGATATGTTTTGCAATATTCTCTAGACAGAACATAGTGTAGAACATATAGTACTCCAATTAGTATTTCAACTAAGAGTACTCCATTGAACTTTTGCCTTTTGTGGTCCTTCCTCTATATTATTTAACCCATCTCCCTAATCTTTTCTCTTCTCTTGGACCAAGGTAAAATCATGAATCTCACTCCTCTATCAGTTACTTTTAACCAAGGTAGGAGGGAAGCAATTATCATTTGGATTGATAAGAAAGTACTGCACAATAAGCGCAAATTACAATAGTTATGCTCTATAAGTGAAAATGCAACATCAGGCATTGGACTAATTCATGCTTTCTAAACCAGGTAATAGACTGATGCATACCTAAGTGTTGGAAAATTCTACAAATACAAAGGTAGCCACTAGCCATGATTGATGACTTTAAGGTTTGATGAATTGGCTGTATTAAGAAGCCAAAAATGTAAAGAGATATTCTAGTTGATATACCTATGCTAACGGATGGACAAGTAGACAAAAGAGGATAGAACATGAAACAAAGGCATTCATTGGAAAGTCGATGCAGCACAAACTTGGAAGATGAAGATAATTAACTGGGTCGAGGGGATTTTTAACACTTCAGATGTAGACTTCTACATGCACTCATTAAAAAGTATCGATAAATAAGGATGGAGTAAAAGGTAGGAAACAAAAAGTAAAATTACATGGATTATTTGAAAAAAAATTGCTCAAAAGGTGTCTCACGAGCATGGCTTAAGACAGGGTCGTATTACAACAAAGGACTAGTATTGCTGGCAGACCTAAGGCTTAACAAATTGAGTAGAATTGTCTATGAATTGGATGGTGTGGCACTATGATGTCATTTTTAGATTAAAAAACCTTGAACATGTAAGAGTATTTGCATAAATTTTATAAGCAATAGATTCTATAGCTGGGAAATCAGAATACAGTCATTCCCCAAGTAATAACTATCTGTACAGATTAACGATATCACTAATCATGGACACCCACCATGTAAAGGAAACCTGGAACTCAAATTACTTGCGGAGATTAAGTATTTAAGCAATGTCAAAAACATAAGACTCAAAACTGTGAATAAGCAAGTTCATTACCAAGGTTGATAGGCACCATCAGACTGCATCCTCTCTTCACCCCATACCTTTATGGAAAGATCAACACTGCAAAGGTAACAAGTGCCATTCAACCCAAGACAACTAGTATATCAACTTGTATATCATTATGTAGCAACTCATATGTAAATTATCCTTTCCAGTACCATAAACACAGCAGGAAAACACACAGTACTATAAACATTCAAAAAGCACAGTATAAAGAAGCAAGAAGATTTGTACCTAGAAGTAACCATTTTGTCTCCAGTGGCATTAAAAGATATGGAGAAGACTGTAGACATGTGTCCACTGCAGAAAGGGATGGTACAGCTTCATAAGACCAGATTGTAAGTGTAATACACAGGAAAATCATCTAAATTTAAGTGTTGTAACTTAAATCTGGATTTATCTATGGTATTCTGACTAGAATACAAAGTTAATTAGGCAATATTATATCAGTTTCGAGGTATCAGGTATAGCCTAGTGGCAAGGCCTCATCCCCCCTACCTTTATACTTAAACACTAATTTCCAAACGAAGATATAACTTATATTTAACTAGAGAAGGGTTTTAGGTTGTACTCCAAATCTTCAGCAAAACGCCAATGATCATAGTCACTAAATCTTTCCCAAACCTACAGAATGCAAACTTTCAAATTCTTAGTACTATTCCGTTCAGTTCAACAAGAGCAGCACATGCTGTAAGAATTTTTTTTTTATATCATTTATACCTTAATAATTTTATCGCAGCCACATGAAAACAAAATATCCTTGAATGGGTGCCATTGGACCACTTTGACATCTTCTTCGTGTTCAAACTTCTCAAGGTATTCATATCCTTCAGATTCAGAACGTTCCCAGATCCAAACAGAATTGCTGCTACAAGTGGCAAGATGGCCAGATGTATTCCAAGACACACTTACAACTTCCTTCTCATGACCCTGTAAAAATGCATAAACAATAAGATTTCCCTACAGCGTCACAGCTGTGCAGAAAGTTCATATATAAATATCACAAGGTACATAAGAAGATGAACTTTAAGGCCATGTCTGTTTCATGGAATAACAATTTCCAGATTATGATCTTATTTTCTCATATTCATGCTGTCTTTGGTCTCTGAGTTATCCTATCCACTAAAATTTCAATCACCTTTTACTTCATTTCTATTGGATTACTTAGGGAGAGGATGGAATTAATAGTCCTCCCAAAATGAAGTAGGAAGTAATAAAAAATAGTACATATTTGGGATTTATTTAAAGGAGTAAGTATGACAAAATGAGTGCAAATTTAGATAGCCCGGAAATTAAAATGCTTCCAAACATGTACAGCATAACATCCGTTGCGGATCCTGCCAAACTGGTAACATTTGTCAAAACAGGTATTGGTACTTGCAAAAGACATATAAGAACAGGAATTGACTGAAGTACTGATAAGACTAGTTATCTTAACAATTAACCGGCTATTTTGATAATGAAGTTTCCGCTATAATACCTTTAAGTCGTATAGATGCGCAAAGTCATTCTCAATCATGTCCCATATAGAAGTGGTGCCATCATAGTTTGCAATTGCCAACATATCACCATCTGGTGACCAGGAACATGATCTAACAGTTCCAGGTTGAGCTCCTCTAATAGTTGCCTGCATAAGCATGGACATAAGTATACGCATGCATGAATTTTTGTGAAAATAATTACATCATGCTGTTAGAAATTTTGGAATACAATTCTCCAGTTTTATGTAATTGTTGTGTAACAGTGTTCCTTTATGTAATAACAATGGGAAAAAAAATTGCAGGATGTGGTATAATTCTTGAATAAGTGAATTTCAGAAAACAAAGAACAAATTAATTCGAAATTGCTCCTAGATACGCATCAAAAAAATACGGTACACACTCCACCAGGCCACATAATAACTTCCACATCAACGTTCTTGAAGGCCACATAATAACTTCCACATCAATGTTCTTGAACTACCACTTTACACTATTTGTATGCAATGTAAAGTTATTGAATAATGCTCCTACGTTATATCACTACTAGATATAGTCAATCATAAGGTAGGCATATTAAGACAAATAAAATTACTTAAAGTACAAATCTTAAGAAATTTTTTTTTAAAAAAACAGTACACAGTAAAAACGAATTGACTTTTTTTTTTTTTTTGCTAAATAAAAAATGAATAGACTTATATCAGGATGATCAATAAATCTGGTGCCAGTACTTCCAGAACTTGAGCTTATTATCGTTACTCTGTCTTGGCGCGCTCCAATAAAAGATATATAAATCACACCTAAAACATGTGTCGAATCAAATCTTATAGAAAACTATATACAAATTATTGTTCAAATAAAAGCATGAATTACATTGAGATTCTAACAAAGCATACAACAATTTACAGAAACAAAATCAAATAGTAATCTATCTCTCGCACACACACGTTAACAAATAATGATATAACCGCCTGCAGATTAAATTTCTTTGAAATCTTCATCATAATACACACAGAGTCACATATCTGTTTGAAATCTCCGGTGAACAAAGGTTCTACATATAGAAACATTTTCTGAGAGGAGGAGAAAATGTATGTCTTAGATATATTTATTATAATATATCCATGTGTATGTAATGTCTAGTAAATTTAGTGAATGCATATAGTTTCTCATTCTCCTACTCATCATAATGTGTGTGTGTGTGTGAACAGAGACAGGGAAAAGTTAGGGAAGAGTAAAGAGGAGAAGAGGCACCAGGCACTCGAAAGCAGAAGCAGCAGGATTTTGCTTCCAGATACGAACGGTGTTGTCGCTGCCGCAGGAAGCCAGAATCGCCGGTGTGCCACCGTTGCCGGCGACAGGGTTCCAGGCTAAGCTCCATACCTTGCCTCTGTGACCTTCCAGCTTCTGCATCTCCCTCAGTTCTGATCTCTCTCCCATCTCTCTCTCTCTCTGTCTCTCTCAATTTTATCAATTCAGAAAAGTAAGCCAAAGTATTACTACTACTGGACAGAGTTTGATTCAATTTATATACACACACATTTATTTATGTATGTATAGTGCCTTGGCAGTAGGCACTACTCTGACACTAGTAGACTAGTAGCTACTTGTTCATCACGCAGAGGGAGTGTACCTGCCAGATGTCACTATCATTTCCTGTCTCGGTCACAAACTATTTAATTTTCTTTTTTGAAATTTTACCGAGATTAAGAAATTTATGTTTTTTTTCTTTTTCCGCATTAATGCATTATAGTATGAATGGCAGAAAAATCAACATTAAAATAATAAATCAATCAAAATATAGCAAATATATGATTATAAATTTGTGTTAATAAAAAGATTTACAATTATTTGAAACAATTTTTTTAAAAAAAAATAATAAAATAAGAAAGGGGGAGAGTAACTCAAAATCGGATCCAGTAATGTCCCTTTCAAAACCGAAACTAATAATCAACACTAATTTTGGCGCTATAAAATGGCTTTACCAAGGGCTTCTCAAAGGAAGAATTAGTTAGTTCCTATGGGTCGACTGTGGCAGGCTGCAGAGATCAGTGTTGTGCATAAATCCATAACATCGCATTCTAGTAGATATTCCAACCTCTTCTCTAGGGGCGGTAATTTATTTGATACGTTTTGTAAAGGATCATCCCATCTTCATCGCTGTGTGTCTGTCCATCCTGGCCCTCAAGCCACTGATAAAATTTTGTACACTGTACAAACAGGGACACTTTACTTTGTGGGTAGTACATGTGTCTCCTTACCAAGCTACCAGAGATATTACAATTCATCGGAGCGAGAAGTTTGGGAGTTTGATAGGTTAGGGATGCTCCGATTTTTACATAATACTCCTTAATTGTGGTGCCAACTCCCAGACTACTCAAAACACTCCTATCATTTTCTACTGCAGTTTCAAAGTGGATATATCCCCTGAAATTGTACATGCTCCCATAGCAATAACATATTTTGCTTCAGGCATTTGCTCATATAATCTCACCAAAGAGGGAGCCATTTTCATTGTTACTGTTCCGGCTGTTAAAATCAGGTCTGCTTGTCTAGGACTAGAAGAAACATATTAGAAAATGAAAAAGCACAGAATCTTGTTACCAAGACTAAATCAAAATTCACAAGTGCACTGTATGTTACTGCTCATTCTGTTTATTCACAAAATAACAGGTATATAACCGTCATGTTTAAGCATTATATAGAAACCACTTTTCTGTCAGTTGCATTGAAATCTATCACTGCTGAAATCTGCATATTACATACGCTGATATCGCACAACATTTGAATGTGTGGCGCATTTACTACACATGTATGTCACTGGCGAGAAGTCAACTTCCATATCTTGATAGTTCCATCATCACTTGACGAGGCAAGCAGCCCAATCTCCTGGAAAATGATCAAGTAGACATATATGAAAGATATTTCAAAGGAGATATTGGACCCTAACTTAAAGGAGTCGGGATCCTCACGAAGTCATCAAAATTAACTAAACCCTAATCCACAAAGTATATTAAACCATCGGAGACCAAGTATTCCTACACTTGGATCAACCTTTTCTGGAGCCAGGATAGTATTTTATTTGTAAGATATAACATAAAATCAAACAATATCGAATGTTGAAACGGTTGTTGAGAATTTTATTTTATTTTTTGGAAAAAATATTTACTTATTTATTCACTTAACAAGAATTTCAATCAAAGTAACCCCTAATATTACTCTGCAATCTACCTTTCAGTTACTTTGTAGAAGAAGATCCAATCACAAATGCTTTCAGTTCTCAGTTCCAGAGTAAAAAAAAAAAAATTCAATCATTGGAGTTTCTACCTACTTAATTTAGGAAAAGTAAAAATGGAATGTCATCAGGAATAGCACAACACTGCAAGCTTTAAGAAACACAATTGCACCAATTAAGTATACTAGCTTGGAAAAATCTAAGATACTGGGGGAATTTGACTCCCGAGGTATGAGCAACATATAGAAGACAGATCATGTAATTCCACCTATAAAAACACTGATGATGTAATGTGGAGATAACACTACTTACGTCAGACCTCAGATTCTAACAAGACCATGGAGTATATGGTGGTGGGTTTTGGGGGGGGGGGGGGGGGGGGGGGGGG
>PHNY01299000.1:0-17997 GCA_003724115.2 Anethum foeniculum
ATTTTTAGAATTAAATATTTAAGTAGGATTTAGTATCTCTTATATGCAAAAACTTGTCAGAAATAAGTAACTTATTTCAGAAAAAAGTATAGTTTAATGTACTTTTTTCAGAAATAAGTAATTTATTTCTGACAAATAAGATTTTCCAAACAGGCACTTAGACTAAAAACAAGTGGCAACCAAGGAAAACGGAAAGGATAATATTGTACATATATAAAAATATCATCGTCAAGTCCGCTCCACGTAGGCACATGGGCCCCACATTTTGTCTTTCTTTCTCTTTTATTTTAATTTTTAAGTTATAATCGTGCGCCGGCGGCTAAAGTTACAGCTGAGTCACTTAAACATATAATCACTGGGCCCCAAAGACATTTTAGGGCAACGTGTAATGAAATTATTTGATTAGCCATTTACTGGCAGTGTGCCAACCCGTCACTCGGACGGCAATGACTCGTTAATTAATTTATAATCTAGCATAAAGTCAAGATAAATAGTATTATTTTATGTATTTGTTAGATACGGAGAGTAATTTATTGATAATTATTAAATTATGTCTAGCGGTATTAGTTAGAACTTAAAACAGAAAATGTGTATTGGAAAATTTTAAATATTTCAAAAATTTGTCCCAAATGCTTTGTAAATGATTATATGTAAAAAAATGATTGGTCAAATTTTTAAGGGGTCGTTTGGTTCAAAAATCGGTACGGGGTTGGAATCAGAAATCAGGTTAAGTTGGTATAGGGTTGAGGTACCATTTGTGATATCATGTGTTTGGTTTGGTGTTGAAATGAATATGTTTGATTTAAATATTGTAATTTTTTTAATATTAATTATTTTAAATACTGATTTTATTATTATTTTAATATCTTCGTAGTTCGTTAATTTAATTTTATATGAAACATAACATTTAATTGTTAAAATGGAAATGGAAATAAGAGAAATAAATTTGATTCCCCATGCCCACATCCCCATTAGGATATGAAAAACCTATATCTTGGGGGTTTGATGAATGAGTATTAATTTTTTTTTTCTCAACCAAACATCAGGTATGGGTTTGGAATGACTGAAACTCACTCATACCTGATTCCAGAAAACCTCGAACCAAACGACCCCTAATAAATATACGAGAAACTAGCTTTCGTTTATATAGGTAATAGGTAGGGGTGTACACGGGTTGACCAACACGACCAATCCGATCCGAACCAACCCTATTTCGGCCGATCCAAACCGATTTTTTTCAACTCGATATATATTTGGGTTGAAAAAACATCAATCCGATTTAAATGGGTTGGCTATGGGTTTCAATTTTTTTAGACCAATCCAATCCAACCCGATCTGATTAAAAATAGGGGAATTAAATAATTAATATATAGATGCCTACAGTAGTATTACTACTATTATGTGTCATTAGTCAAATACACTAGCCCATTAATATTAGTCAATTACTATGTATTGCACAATTTATTTGAAAGCGTTGCTATCTCCAAAACAAACAAATCCTAGATCATCTTCCTCATTGGCCCAATATTATTGTAGTTAGATGAATTATTCATATGTGTTATGATTTAGTTCGGATTTAAGGAATGTGTTTATTATTTAATTATGCGTCTTTCGATGTGATAAAATTTAGATATTTAAGATCTATTTATGATGATGATGATTGTAATATTTTGTTGAAGTATCTTTAATTTATTTTGAGCTTTCAGTTTTAGTTTTAATTTTTTTTATTACAAAAAAATTATTCTATATATCTATTAACCCGACCAGCCTGATCCAAACCAAAATGCATTAAATTGATTGGGTTACGAAATAATTTTTATGAGTTGGGTTAAAACTTTACTAACTCGATTTAATTGGTTTGGGTTAATTAAATCCCCAACCCGCCCAACCCGATCCGTGTACACCTCTAGTAGTAGGTCTCAAAATTAAAACATGTCACTTAGTTTTTTATAAGTTTATAACTTATAATTACATGACGGAAATGTGATAATCCGAGTTAAATACCGAGTCTATTTCGAAAATCAGGTTAAGATCCTATTTTGACTATCCCTCTTGAATTTGTGAGGTCCTCGTTGGGTCTAAACAAATAGTTCACATGACTCATATCGTATCTCTCTGATCATTATAGAATAATGTTGACCGGCTTCGTGTCCCCACCCCGCAGATCTCTGTCTACTGTGTGATAATATCACCAAGTTTTGTGTCCCCGTCTGCTACAACTTGACAAATCAAGCTATCAAGAGTCGGCTCTGATATCATATTTGATAATTCGATTAAATTCTGAGTATTTTTTAAAAACCAGATCAAGTCCCGATTCCAAATCTAAAATAAGACAAAATCTACTTATCCAAATATAATTAACCTAGGTAAACAACAAATTCATCACAAGTCCTAAAAAATCATAATTTGTAACAAATTCATCACAAGTCCTAAAAAATCATAATTTGTAAGTACACTTAGTAATAATGCTTTACAATTAATACATTTAATAGTAATATTTTATCATATAAACTGTACTGAATTCCCAAATCTTCTCGATCAGAAGTAGGGTGCTAAGGGAAAAGAATTTGTTCAGTGCTCGTATACCTTTCCCTTTGTCTCGACTCATTGGTTAGTGTTTCATAACCTGAAATTTACAAGACGAGAATACTTGATTGTTCGTGACATATAATTTTCACACCTAATTGTTGTGTGAATAACGTACCTTGTTGATAAGACTTTGAGGGGATGTGTTATGAAACATTAGACATTACATTTGACAAGATTGACAACTCAAGAATCTGTCTTCATTTACCTATGATCAATTGTATACAACAACTTTTATCAAGATAAGTAATATATATCTTTAATATCCTCCCTTTTTCGTAAGGACCTGTTTGGCCCAATTTAAAGTGGTCCCTTGCTCTAAACATATGTGACAAATCCTTTGCCCATCACCTATTACTTTCACAATTCCACCAAAATTCACATTTTCTGATACTTTTAAGTTATAAAACATTAATAATTCGTACTTTTCCTGTTGGGTATTTATAAAGAGGAAATTGTTCCTCAGTCAAACGTTGGACAAGATATCGCTACCGCAATGAAATATTGCGACTGCCACAATAAAACATTACAGTAGGAGAGTACTACCGCAATATTTGTAGGAGAGTACTGCCGCAGTAAAACATTGCGGCAGTGGGTTCTCATCCAACACTGGCTGGGGAACAAACCCCTTATAAAGAGGGAGCTCTTTACTTAACTTTAGTGACTTTTCCTTAAGGATATTTTGGCTAACAGTGGTCCCTGTTTGGCTATCACTGTTTTAATGAGAGTTGGTGAACACATATAATTGCAAATGGGCATTTCATATACGGTATTAGTCCATGTTCAGCTATTATTGTCAAATTATTTGTCCGTTATTAATTTTTCGGACAGGAAAATCAAAAATTAAACATGATTATAATAACGTGACAACTTACATTCACATCAATTTTTTGTCTTAAATTTATTTACGCGGACAGAATAGACAGATGATTCGAGAACCATTTATCTATTTCTGTGTCTTTGTGGTCCTGCTTTAGCAATTGCCATGCAGTTGCCTGCACTAGCATGCTCAAGTTTGATAAATTCTTTCTCTTTATATCTTTGTCGATTTTGATTTTTACGCGTACTTTTGAATGTTATAATTTTATCACCAACATAGTCTGTTTCCGATCTATTCTATTTGAATTTAGTCTAACTAATGCAATCCATTAATCAACCTGAAAACTCAGTACTGTTCAGTTCATTTTTGGCCCCTGCAAATATTGACCAAGTTTGCAGCGGTCCCGTTTGTATACCAGTTGATACAGTATCTCTGTATCTGCCTCCCTATCTATCTCTTTATCAGCTCAGGCCTATTCTGTAGGCTCTGGTCCGAACTGAATACATACAGGCTAATAAGGCTATACGTTAGTTATTGCAAGAGATTAAGAAAGGCTAGTATATTTTAATGGTGATTAGAGTTTGCAAAAGAGGGGAGCAGAAGGAGGATCATAAAAGGAAAACCTACAGAGGATGAGTAGGGCTGTAATTCGAGCCGAGCGAGCCGGGCGTAATTTGAGCCGAGGTTAATCGAGCCAAGCTGAGCCGGCTCGTTTAACTAATCGAGTCTAAACCTCTGCCCAAACTCGACTCGTTTAATTTCACAAGTCGAGTCGAGCCGGCTCGTTTAGCTAAACGAGCCGGTTTTAGCGAGTCAGGCAAGCCGACTCGTTTAATTTTACACTTAATCGAGCCTAAACCTCTGTTTGAGCTTGGCTCGTTTTAAACGAGCCGAGGCGAGCCCAGTTAAACGAGTTTGCTCGCTCAGCTAGAGGATCACATTTCATGGAGAGATTTGTTAAGTAAAATATGTGTAGGTAGTCCAGAATGCCTCATCTCTTGATTCATTGCAGCTAGAAGTTCATAAAATCATACGAAACCACCACAAATATTTCGCACCACACGATATCGTATGTGTACGATATCATATACAATTTAACATTTCTGCAATGTAGTTGTAAATTGAATTTTTTCTAAATCACCGGATGAAAGTGTTTTCAATTTATTTTTTTTAAGTGGTTCAAGCCGCATACCATACTAGTTTAAAAATTATCTAATATACCTGCTACTATTATTTTTACAAGCAGGGGCAGATATCTTTAAAGAGACATGCAGGGGCAAAAACACCAGAGAGTTATGGTCCAAGCTGCTTCAGTGTACAAATTCAATCTTGCAAATAAGATGTACCAGTATCAACTGCCAAGGTCCGTGGACATGTTCATGTACAGTTTCCATCGGAGAAACATTCTGATCCTACATCAAGAAAAAATCTATAATCACTGCCACGTCTTTACTCCGTAACTTATAACTTACAAATATTACCAATTTAAAAAATCTAAAATTCAGTATCCAGAAGTTGACTAATCATAACAATTCTTATTTTTCCAGGTTTATAAATTGTCTAGTTACTGCTTCTATGTTTCCCATGTTTGTAAGCCATCACACACACACGCACCAGACGAATAGAGTAAAACAGATGGAATTTGTGAGAATACTGAACTTTGTTAAGAATTTGTAAGGATGCTGTTGAAAGAATGTGAAATCTCGCAAATAGAAGATTGTGTACTGATTTTTATTTGGAACAGCGCTCTTATGAAACGAAAGGCACAAACAGAAAGTAGAAATTTTTTGATGAATGGCAACCACCCTTACAAGCCTCTAAATCATAAGGATGGAATATAAGAAACCTCATATTTTTAAATACATTTCTAAAACTTTAGTAACTTGTCACTGCAATTTGGATAGACTACACCCTTGAAACCACCTTCAGTCCACTCAAATTGTCATTGAAAAAGAATACAACTAGAACAGCTTGAAGGTTTTTCCGATAGGTATGAACTGCCACATTGCACTGATTGATGTGAGTTGTGAACTTAGGTCTGCAAGGAAACAATATCTATACTTGCATCTTACCCTCCTCATACCCTACTTCAAGCAGGGAGATTCAGATGCCAATAGGAGTAAACTAAGTGATGTTTCTTTTAATTTTGGCGGGCCTCGTGAAAGATTACAAAAATACTAGTTAAATCTTCTGCGATTTTTTTTTGGAGACTGAATTTTGCAGCACTCCTACCTTTCTATGGAGTACAACTTTCAATTTCAAAGCCTTACAAAGATAAAGGAGATATATTGTAGACTCCACAGTGAAGTTATCTTCCATAGACAACATAATAAATGTTGATTTTTTAATCTGGTCAAAGATTTCGAGACGTTGCAGAAAAAGAAAATGGAGTACGTGAAGATAATTACTTCTCCCCAAAATCTAAGAGTTGGTAACTTCTCATCTGATCCAACTAAGATTGCATAGCGGGAGCCCAACAGCTCTAAAATTTATGGATACTGGCAAACAAATCACGTACTCTATTCAGACTTGCATACATTTAGTTATCAACTGTCCTAAGTAAGGGCTCTTAATGTCTTACAAGAAGAGCTTGATATCTAGACTCATATTCCACTAAAAACCATCTTAATTTACAAATTCTAAGAGCCTCGAAAATTTACTAAATTTATATACAGGATCCACTTGACATATAAATAAGATTCACCAAAAAAGTGAACATAAAAATGTAGTTTACAATTCCCAGATATAAGATTCACTACCACAAAAGTATGTACGGTTGTGTAGTTTGCAATTTGTAGGATAAGATAGTTTGAATTCGAACACAAGACTATGTATATCACGTATATGTCCTCCATATCTCTTCTACATATATGTGAAACATCGAGTGCTACTACAGGAATACCAAATGTGTTCTAGATGAGAGCATAAATGTAATACATATGATATGATATGTCATCCACAATTAATCATATTAAGGAAGCCTGTATAACTTTTTAGATAAGGCTGAAGTTGAAAGAGGATAAACACTTAACAAATTCCCACGGCCCCATTCCGGAACTTAATAGAACGCGCTTTACACTAGGTAATAATAAGGATTCTTGATGCTTGTAATACAAAACCAATTAGTATAGAAAAGAAACAGGGGCACTATTTCCACTACTTCATCCCATCTAAAATTATTATTGAGCTCTATTCAGTTGCAGATTTGTAAAACTGTATAAACATATTTTGTTGACAATATCATGTGCAAAAGGAAGGGTGATAGCCTTTATCCTTGAATCCTCAGCTCAATTTTTTTTCTGTTTTTATCTAGAAAGTTTACAGGAAGTCTGGTAGTATTAAAATGAAATAATGATAGCCGGCCAGTTTGATGTTCCATACTTAAAGACATAAAATGGAAGAGGAAGTTAGATGCTTCTGAAAAGACTTTTTACACAAAACTACTTCATTGATTAAACAATTATAAGAGTTAACATATATGAGTTGGATGTAGTAACAATATAATGGAATATGAAGATCATACTCATCTGCTTTTTATCATGGAAGATTAGAGTATATAAAAATAAAGACTACTTGGTTACATGGTGGATAAACGAATTTGAAGTATAAAAATTACTTTTTCTTCCATACGTCATGAAACTTTTTCATTGAGATGAATAATGGAATTTAGTGGTATTAACATATAACACATCAATGTGAGGGTATAGCAAGAGCAAGAACCTCAAGTCAATGAAAATTGTTGTCAAGGTAGAGTAGGCGAAAGAGTTGTCTTTGCCACTTTGAGCACGCCGCAGTCACTGATATATACAGTCTGAAGGGGCTTGTTCCAGATTGCACGGGCATTTTTGGCTCTCTCATCTCCAAAAAATTCTGCCAGCTCATTATATTGCCGGATTCGCTCTCCTGGCTTGTAAGTGGGAATAGCAGCTATGGATGTCACTACATCCAACCCTGTTAAAATTAAACCAATAATGAATGTTTTGAAAAACACATGAAGAACACTTCAAATTTTTGGTTTTTCATATGGGCAACTTCGTGAGCTGTATATAGATTTATGGGAAACTAATACTAATATGCACAACTTGATGAAAAAATCATTGTTACACAGAGATTTATATAACAGTCAATCAGAAGAGCCTAGTAGTTGTCAATTGATGGAAAGGCAAATTAAGCTGTGGGGGATGGGAGGGGGGAGAGGCTAGTTATCGAAATCTAAACTATTGTTTAATCCTTTAATCAGATTGGACTTGTACTCCGACCTCCGGGCATTACCAAAGAAAGATGTTTAGGTTATTAGTTTGCTGTCTGCCTGCCTATTGCAATCAATATGGTTTGCAAGGTGTATCTACATCCAGTTTTGGACTACGAACATAACGAAAATATTTGTATGCAAAAAGTTCCCAAAGGAATTTAGCCACTCAGGAGCTCCGTATTGCATAAAAGTTGTAGAAGCTCAACTTCTACAAATTACTGCAAATCATTCTCTTTGTTCGTAGAAGTTTAATAGTTATGAGTAAATTCTCATTTCAAAGATTAACTTAACAAGAATAATTATTATAAAGGGAGCAAGGAACCGACGTGATCACAGTTTGAAGTACTTCTAATAGGTTATACAAGAAAGATAAACCAGCAGTGGTCTTGTGAGAAGTTTTGGCAAAGTCCGACAACTGTACTTTATGAGTGAGGTATCATTGCAAGTAGCCAATTTCTAGAAGCAAACTCCTGTAATCCTATCTAAACTGAGGCAATCATTAAATTAATCTGAGTGCATAACTAAACGCTGAAGTAGAATTGAAACAAATCTCCACCCACATCCTTGGAGAACCAAAAGTGGAACCACCTTGAAATTTTGAATAGAGCAAAAAAAAAAGAATGTCTTGGATTTGATTTGTCCCAACATCAGATTCACCACATTTGAAGTAAATCAAACCAAAACAAATGATACATCTATTTGTAATTTGTCACTGCATACAAAATTGGCACAAACCATCTAAATATACCAAGCATATCTGGATTGTACGCAGCACTTAAGGAGTGTAAAATCTATGAAAATCTTACCTCCACCTCTAGTCCTTGACACCTACAAACAGTAAAATCTTGCCACTAGATATCACATATGATATAGTATAAGATGCATATAATTATTCTTAGCATTGTAGTGTAGTAAACAAGGACTCGAGTATCAGAAATGTCTGTCTGCCCTCAAGCCGCATCAAAACCTCAATCTCCCATCTACTTACAACTTTAATTGCAATATAATCACAATCTTTAATCACACATCAAACAAATAAAAATTAACAATGACACAAACAATACTAATCCAATTTAACAAAATCATATATGATAAAGCATAAGATGCACAATAAAATTTTCCGTAGCATTTTAGTCTACTCGAAGATTGTGTGTCTGCCCTCAAGCCCCTAACCTCAATCACCTAACTATTTATAATCTTTAATCACACATCAATCAAATAAACTAACAATGACACGAACCATTTTAATCCAATTCAACGAATCGAAAAGATCTAAACTTTAAGCACATTTTTTTTAATTGCACATCAATCAAAAAACAAACAATGACAAAAAAAATACTAATCCAATTCAAAAAATTCGAAAAGATCGAAACTTTACTAAAACCCTCACCTTCAAGAACAGCCCCAAACACAATATTCTTACTATCAAGATCAGGAACTGGTCCAGGCCCAGTAGTAATCAAAAACTCCACATTATGATAATCACTACTCAACTTAACCTCATCCTCATCATCATTCTCCGCTAAACACAACGACAAAACCCCGCCTTTCGAATGCCTCAACTCAAAAGCCTTAGCACTCACACTCTCCACATTCCTCACCATCTTAGAATTCACAGGGGGACTCACTTCCCCTTTATTCCTCCCTTGTTTTCCCGCCATAAAAAATTCCCCGGGAAATATTTTATGGACTAAAGTGCCCTTGTAACAAGACCCTGAAGTTCCAGTACACATGGCCTTAAAATTGGAAACTGTGATGGGGACTAAGTTCCCATACAGGCCAAGAATTACGCGGCCGAGGAGTTGGGTGTCTTTGCACTGCGAAAGCTCGTCACCGAGGTTTCGAGATTGGAAAAAAGAAGGGCAGATTGAGAAATCCATGAAAAGTCTGTCAGTGATGGTGGTGTCTGGTTGGGAAGGGGTAGTGGCTGAGGAGAGGGGGGTGGGGAGGGTGAGGAGGGGGGTGGATAGGAGGAGGGTGCGCCTAGGGAGGTGGGGTTTGAGGGGGGTAGGGTGGGGGTGGGGGTGGGGGTGGGGGAGAGGGGGGGTGTGGAGGAGGGTGGTTGTGAAGTTCATTAGGTTGGTGGTTTCATGGTGGAGGGGTGTGGGGGGAGAGATTGTGAGTATCACATATTTTGTGTGGGGCCTTTTAATTAATGTTTGGATAATAAATTGGATTTGGGAGTTAAAAAATGTAGGAAATTGGGATTTTTGAAAATATGAGAGAATTCATTTAGATTTTAAAAAAAATCTAGTTGGAGAGCATTTATTATAAAAACAGTTTTTTAAATATGAAAATGTTATGAGATTTGTTGATTTTTAATAATATTGAAATTTGTTGATTTTTAGAAATATTAAAGTTCCCAATTTCGTTCCAGTGAGGTACATTTTCGATAACTTGTCTGATAACAAGTATTAGAAAATTTTTGGAAATAGATTTGGATACTTACCACTACTCAATATCAAATATGATATTAGCTTCGTCCAAATATATCAAATAAATGACATGTTATAAAACAAATTCAATTAAATCATGAATTCAAAAATTATCAATTTCTATTATTAGATAATTTTCTTAATATAGAATTTTCAATTATAAGTTAAATTGAGTAACTTTATATTTTACATACCAAAAATTATACCTAGTGGAGTAAATATAGCTGAAATAAAACTCATAAATTTGTCCTGACCAAAATAAAATTCATAAATTTGTAAACATAAATCATTGAATCAAGGCAAAATAAATAAATAACATAAATCAAAGGCAAACTACCAAAATTAAATCAAATTCTAAACTCGAGTCCTCCGTCTTTTGTCTTTCACCGACTGTCAAAACTCAAAACTCACACCTTTTCTCTATATACACGGCACCGACTCCTCCTATACATACAATACATACATATTTGCTGTTGCCACCAATTCTCTCTAGGAGCTTCCATGTACAACAAAACTTCATAAAGGTCAGTTCTTTACTTTAAATTATCAATCTTGCAGCACTTATTAGTCTAAAGTTGTGATCTTTTTGTGTAAATCTTGAAATTTTAATCAAGATTGTGCTTTTTTTGATCAATTTTTCATCTGGGTGTTTCAGATAGGTCAGTTATTTACTTTAAATTATCAATATTGCAACACTTATTTATCTAAAGTTGTGATCTTTTTATGTAAATCTCGAAATTTTAATCAAGATTGTGCTTTTTTTGATCAATTTCTCATCTGGGTATTTCAGATCTAGGCCAAATTTGATATAAATTGTTGGAATGGAGTTGTTTGATAAATTCAAGATCTGGGTTTTGTTTGTATGTGTTGTATTTGAATTGGGTCATGGCTTTTATCTTCCTGGTAGTTACCCTCATAAGTATGTTGTTGGTGATACTTTGTCTGTAAAGGTCAATTCTTTGACTTCAATTGAGACTGAAATTCCGTATAGTTATTATAGTTTGCCCTTTTGTAAGCCTCAAGAAGGTGTTAAGGATAGTGCTGAGAATCTTGGGGAGTTACTAATGGGTGATAGGATTGAGAATTCTCCGTATAGGTTTAAGATGTTTACGAATGAGACGGAGATTGTTGTGTGTCCTAGTAAGGTTTTGTCGGGTGGGGAGTTTAAGATTTTGAAGGAAAGGATTGATGAGATGTATCAGGTTAATTTGATTCTTGATAATTTGCCGGCGATTAGGTATACGAGGAAAGATGGGTTTTTTTTGAGGTGGAATGGGTATCCGGTTGGGATTAAGATTCAAGGGAAGTATTATGTTTTTAATCATTTAAAGTTTACGGTTCTTGTGCATAAGTTTGAGGAGACAAATGTGGCTAGGGTTATGGGTGCGGGGGATTCTGCGGATATGATTCCTACGGATAAGAAAGGATCGGATGTTCCTGGGTATATGGTTGTTGGGTTTGAGGTTGTGCCGTGTAGTTTCAAGCATGATGCGGGGGCGATGAAGAATTTGCAAATGTATGGTAAGTACCCGTCGGGGATAAAGTGTGATCCTACCTCTGTTGGAATGGATATTAAAGAAAATGAGCCCTTGGCATTCAGTTATGAGGTCTCGTTTGTGGAAAGTGATATCAAATGGCCATCAAGATGGGATGCTTATTTGAAGATGGAAGGTGCAAAAGTTCACTGGTTTTCTATTCTAAACTCTTTGATGGTGATCACATTTTTGGCTGGAATTGTCTTTGTAATCTTCTTGAGGACTGTTAGAAGGGATCTGACTCATTATGAGGATCTCGACAAGGAGGCTCAATCACAAATGAACGAGGAGTTATCAGGCTGGAAACTTGTTGTTAGCGATGTTTTCCGCGCCCCAAGCTACCCCTCATTATTGTGTGTTATGGTTGGAGATGGAGTTCAAATTCTGGGAATGGCTGTTGTTACAATTCTGTTTGCCGCCCTAGGATTTATGTCCCCAGCTTCTAGAGGGACACTGATTACAGGCATGATATTTTTCTACCTGTTACTTGGAATTGCTGCTGGTTATGTTGCTGTCCGCATGTGGAGAACAATATACTGCGGAAATCACAAGGGGTGGGTTTCCGTCTCTTGGAAAGCTGCTTGTTTCTTTCCGGGTATTTCCTTCTTAATCTTAACCACTCTAAATTTCCTACTATGGGGTAGTCACAGCACAGGAGCCATTCCCTTTTCTCTGTTTGTAATTCTCATTTTGCTCTGGTTCTGCATCTCTGTCCCACTTACCCTTGTCGGTGGTTACTTTGGGGCAAAGGCTCCTCATATTGAATACCCAGTTCGAACTAACCAAATACCCCGAGAAATTCCTCCTCAAAAGTACCCATCTTGGCTTTTGGTTTTTGGGGCTGGAACACTTCCATTCGGTACACTCTTCATTGAGCTTTTCTTTATCATGTCCAGCATCTGGTTGGGTCAAGTATATTACGTTTTTGGATTCCTTTTTGTTGTATTGATCCTTCTAGTTGTGGTCTGTGCTGAAGTATCTCTGGTTCTGACCTACATGCACATATGCGTGGAAGACTGGAAATGGTGGTGGAAATCTTTCTTTGCTTCAGGATCTGTAGCTATATATATCTTCTTGTACTCCATTAACTATCTTGTTTTCGACCTCAAGAGTTTGAGTGGGCCTGTCTCAGCAACTCTATATTTGGGTTATTCTCTCTTCATGGTTCTAGCCATCATGCTTGCAACCGGTACAGTAGGGTTCCTGTCTTCTTTCTGGTTTGTGCATTATTTGTTCTCTTCAGTGAAGTTGGATTAAAGAGCTTTCTCATATTCAGCGGATAAGGTACCAAGGGTCGGTCATTGAGAAACAGACGCATGATCAAAATTTTTAGTTTTAATGTTTCTTATCTTTAATTTGTTGGTTTCAGATAATGTAGAACAATAATACTGTAATTTCCAGTTTTGTTTATTGTCTTTATATATGATAGTAATCGTACCCAGCGTAAGTCTGTTATGGAATCCCTTGTGGGGGTCTGTTACATTCAGTAATTGGGTAAAAGTTTTGTGTCATTTCTGTTGTCGTTGATAATTTGTGTATCGTTTATATGGATATCCTTTCTGCTTAGAATTTGCAATGGGGTTCCTCCAATTGTTTACGGAGTTCAATCTTTTGCTTAGCATGGGCTTTGTAGTTCAAGCTCTAATAGGCAGGCTACTAAATCATATTCTACACTTGGCTGTTCATTTTCCAGAGATGAAAAACCCGTTGCAATTGCAATTTTAGTGTTCATAAAAAATTTCAGGTTGATAGAAAGGCTCGCCTGTGCTAATTTTGGGTGCGAGTTGTATTTGTAGCTGTTCCTTAAATTCATTTGGTTGTCAGTAATAAAATTGAGGGCATTCATATTGTTCTATTGATGAAACTTTAGAAAAGAGTGTTTCGTTGGTAAACTATATGACCGCTAAATAAATTTTTAGCGGAAAATACAACCCATTCATTTCTATACACTTTTCTTTTTACGTTCCAAAAATAGTAAAATTTTATAATATACAAATTAACAATGTTCATTCGCATTCACTACTTTTTTCCACTATACTTATTTTATTCATTAAAAATTAATCGGTCACGTCACTTTATTCAATTTTTTTTTTTACTTTTTTCTACTAAATTACATTTTTTTCATAATCTCCGCATTAAACACTCCCATGTATATATTTTAATGGGACCGAAGGAGTATCAATCAATTACAATGGAATGGGACTTTTTTTTGTACAAAGTATGATAACTGAATTTTCTCAATTATTTCTAAGAGGATGTCTGATATGTATTTTTAATGTGCATATAAAAATATAGTTTTGCGTCTTATTTTTAAAAATTTAGTTTTTATGAATAAAAATTGAATATTTAAATATTTATTTAGAAAAAAAAATTAAAAATAAGTTACAAAACTGTACTCTATAAATACCTTAAAATACGTGTCGGACACTCTTTTAAAAACGATAATAAATGAGGCGCGGGAGGGAGTACATGCCAATAACAGTACAACGTTGATCAAATTTCACTAATAATTAAGCTTCTAAAGGTCAGAAGATGAAAGGATAGGCCATATCTGAAAGGTGTGAAACGAGCAGGAAAAAGCAAAACCAAAATGAAATTTGCCAGATATTTCTTGAAAAGAAGAAAGAAATTGGTGTGTTTTCCTCGAGCTGAAATTTAAATCGAAGTTTATAGAAGAATCCCAGTCAAATCTTCCAGAAACAAAATATGTTTCGAAAGTGAAATGCTGTGGGTGCATGAAACTATCACGTTCAGTGGTATTTGAATTAAAAAGTGTGAACAGTAATATATAAGAGATCTTATGGATATGTTGATCTGTTGTGTTCATTAAATTAAAAAGATAAGTAACCATAAAATGTGTTATCCATACTGCTAATTAACTCGACCGAGGAGTTATGAATATATAACTAAAATCAGGATGAACAAATTATAGTAGAATATGTACGAGAATATTCGAAGGTACCCCAAATTAGTTCCAAAATTTTTCCCAAATGATATGGTTCGACACCTGATGTATTTTAATATGTGTGCGTATATGTATGGACGACGGATCACATCTTATTATAGTTAAACCTCTCTTTAAAGTAATAGTCTCGGGACCGGGAAAGAATATTACTTTAGCGAGTTTATTATTTTATCGAGAGTAAAATTACACTGTCTCCATTATGTTGGAACTGAGAAAAAATATTATTTTAGCTAGGTTATTACTTAATCGAGGTTTAACTGTATTAAAAAGTTACCAATTATACATGTTACACGTGAGTATTTGGATATCTAAGCATTTTTCATTAATATTTTTTAAGTAAGTATTTGGTAAATTTACTGTATTCATATATAATTCGTAATACATAAAATTAATAAAATAAAAATTCGTATTAGAAGCTATATTAAATAATAATTTATTTGTAGAATTAAATTATAAAATTTAAAATATGCAGAGCAGTGTGCCAGTTCTGTAGCTTAAAATTTCATCAAAAATGCATATACTTCATGGTGTTCCACAATCAAGTATGCAATATAACAGCTAACACAAAATAAATAATGGTAAAAGTAAAACAAACGCATTCTTCTCCCTGGTACCTTCACGGTCAAGGTTTTTGTAGTAGTCTTTTTTATAATATTTTTACAAGTTCGATATGAAGGCCAGCTTTGTGTGTTCAACGCCCAAAAGCAATCTTTGCTTTGCTTGAGTTGTTTAAAAATTAAAACCCAAAATAAAAATTTCTGTTAAACTTTCTGACTGGATTTTAAGCTTGAATCAACTCCACTTCAACGTTGCTCACACATTCACCTCCTACGGAAGAGATGCTTTACCAGAGAATTTTTATATGAAAAATGTTAGGTATGTCAAATTGGATCCTATATAATTTTAAAATATTTTTTAATTGATTATATACAATTAATAAGATGATTCTGATATATTCAGTAAAAAAGTTGAACGAAAAAAGAAAGGTGTAACTCTAGCTGAGCTCAGTCTCCTTATAAAAAACCAGTCTCCTTCTAACGGGGTTTTCATCGTTTTGTCCGGTGGAAAGGCCCAAACTATTTAATTTATTTTGTTTTGTTTATTTTAATAATCTTTCATTTAGGGAAGAATTATTATATATTTAGTTTGTTTGGTTTGTTTTTTTTTATTTAACCATCAGAACTTGAATTTTCTTTCATTTTGAATTCAAGCGGAACATATTGAATTCGAGGGTGAAACGATTATTTTTTATTAAGTTTCATTTTTTTCAAATCTAAAATTTTATTTGAAATTTCATTATATTTTATCTCCTTGGTGATCAGAGTGTGTTTTATTGTGAGTGCTAGGTCTAATTTAGTATATTTTCAACATATCGCTTATGGTCTCCGTACGAAGACTTCCACGAAGACCGGCGATCTGATCCATTTTATATTTGTTCGACTCGATCATTTGTGTAAATGCTATACGACTTTTCGTTATTAAATTAACTTTATTGTTCTTCAACAAAATATGAATCTGATATATTTACATGGATTGCGCCACTATTAGGGATCGAAATGCTTCGGAATTGAATTTAAAGTGAATTCTACTCATTTTTAAAAACAAAACAGGACATAAAATAATAAAAAAATATCTGCTAATTTATCCATTTCAGACCGTGTTAGGCCCCGCTCTGATTAGCCCACTAGTTACAAATATACCAAACTTCTTTGTTTGGAACAAACGGTAAACGCAAACACTGAAACATCGACCCTCTGCAATATAATAATGTCCAAATTCTCCAAATTATAATGCAGCTGATTTAGTTATTCAACTGTTCTCTAAGGTATAACAGAACAATGTGTTTTGTTTTTCTCAAGTAAAACAATACTAATCAGACTAAAATGTTTATAATATACTACTGTTTCGTACCATCTTCTTCTTCATTAAGTTCACAAATCACAACATTCTGTATTGGAGTGTTCATTAACAAATAACAAGTACAACAAGTTCTTTAAACTCCTGACCATCTTACCTAAAAACATGACAAGAATGTGGCTGAAATGAATATATACAATGCCACTTACAATATACTCAAACTTATAAACCATTAACCTTAACAAAAAAACTGATCTACTTGAGGATCAGTAACATGTGTACTTGATCCTCCACACAACTTGTCTTGTTCATGATCAACATGTTGTTGATCATCCACAAAGGCGCCTAGTCTTTCGGATCATCGAAAAATCGAAGAAATTAATCAAAACACAGCTGCTGTTTGTGTAACAGCATGACTTCTGCTTCTAGGAAACATTACTTCTTTCTTCTTCTTCACTTGAACACTATCTTCTTCTTCTTCCTCCTCTTCTTCAAAAGGCTTTTCTTCATCAATCTTCCCCATTCCGACACTTACGCTTCTCGGAACCACCCCTTGTGATGATGCAAACCTATTGTTTCCCAAGACTAAAGACTCCTTGAGCTTCTGCACTTGTTGCTCTTTGATGAGTTGTTTTAAGTACAAGTCCATGTCCATTCTCAACTTATTAGTAGGATCATTATTATAAGTTGTTGAATTAGCTCTGATAAGCTCTTTCAAATCATCACCTTCGAAATTAGTAGATGAGAAAGATTGTGCATAGCTTGTACTAAAACTCTTGGGCAAAGCTGAACTAGCTTTTGAACTCTTGTTCCTTGATCCCATCATATTGTGGCTACTCCCATACCTTGGCTTTGAAGCTACATTCATCATGCTTTTCTCATACATGTCTTTTCCTTTCTTTAGAAACCTAAATGGTAGTGTTATGATCCTCAAAAACTTGTTGTGATGTGTTTTTCCACCCATATCTTGCACCCTTAATGAACCTCTAGTAATGCTTAATTCAAGTTTCTAAACTCGCGTAAACTGACCCGGACACCTGATTAACAAAAAATGTTTCTAAACTTGTAGGCTTGAGAGAGAGAGAGAGAGAGAGAGAGAGATGGTGATTATGGAAGAGTGGGAAGAAGGATGAGACATATATGTAGCAAGGTGAAAGAGGAAAGAGAGGTGAAAGTGTAGACTAATTCAGAGCCAACCAGATAAGACATGATCAATGGAGATTAGAATAATGAATAAGCAATGACAAATTATTGTTACAATGGTAGGCAAAAAAATTTTATGGGAACAACAAAATTGTCAAAGTTTGACTCGGAAAGTCCGTGTTCTAACATTGCTAATTAAAGCCCCGTTTGGCTAAATAACTTATTGCTTATAAGTAACTTATTTTTTTTTTTAAATTTTGTATTTTTAAAATAAATTTCAAACATAAATATTTATTATAAGAATTGAAAATCAAATCTTATTTTACTTATAAAAATTAAGTTACTTATTTTCAGAAAAAGTACATATACACATACTTTTTCTGAAAATAAGTTACTTATAAGAT
>PHNY01299003.1:2183-17821 GCA_003724115.2 Anethum foeniculum
TAATGCAACCTTCAAAAAAGTATCACACTTGATGTAAATTTTTCATATGAGATAAATAGGGAAGAAATAGTTAATATTGACATTTTCTGAAGTTCCACATATCTTGACATAGGAGGGAGCAAATTTTTAGAATACAAATTTATCTAGAAACTCCACAATACACATTTATGTATGATATTCACTCGTTCATTCATCTACTCCACTTCATTACATTCCATTCCAGATGTTTAAACTATTTGCGGAAATTTTTAGTGGATAGATGGTTACAACAAGAGATTGTCAGGGACCCGACCCTAATCAGCATTCACATAATGAAACATTCTTCTTGAAGCTATCGTAACCTTTTTGGTAATGGTATATTCTTACCTTTCCAAGTTATATGTAGACAGTACCCAAAAAAAAAAGTTATTCACTCCGTAATACAATACAAGTCTTTTTTGAAAAAATTACGCATATTAAGAAATCATTAATTTGATAATATCTTTCCACACATACACCTCGTAAATGCATAAATGTAGACTATTACTCAACATTCATTAATTATTATACAACTTTCAAAAAGGGTAATTTTGGAATAATGTCACTATATTTGCATTGAAAATTAAAAATATACATGTATTATGAGAAAAAAAAATTCTTTCAAAAGAGACTATTATTGTGGGACGGAGGGAGTATATGTATATGTAGACACTTACTCTTCTTCTATTAAACATTCATCTTCAATCTATTCTGTTTTCAATGTGAATTTCAAATCAGAAATTCCATTCTTTCTGCAATTTAAGTGGATATTGTTAATATTATGGAACTAATACGTGAAGATTATTGTCCAAGTTGATTATATCATTTCATTTAAGCTTTGTTTTTTTAATTTTCTTCTGATTTCTCCGAAGAATTCGTCTCTTAATCGCTTTAATTTACAGTTCCCAGGAAATTTTCGCACTTTCTATTGATGCAAGGCAACAGAAAAGCAAAAAAATCCGCTACTTTAAACTGCAGATTGTGTAATGCAATAGTCATTTGGTAATTTGTTGACTGTCTTTAACATATTCTGACTACTTAAGAATGCAACCAAACTGCCGTGATTCCTGCTCCGTCATCAGAATGAAGGGGATGTAATTTGTACATGCAAATTTGACAGGGATCGGGGCGGGTTCGGGGAGCGGGTTAGGGTTCGGGGTCAGTCGGGGAGTGTTCGGGGGAGCGGATTATGGTTCGGGGATCGGGGGCGGGGATAGCACTCCCTGACCCCGAAGTGACCCGATGGCCATCCCTAGTTCAGGAGAAGTCAAATTGCACCGGCGATCAGTAGCGAAGATTAAACTGTATTAGCCATGCTGTGACGGGGAGTTTCCGTGTTTTTGCTCAACATCAATGCAGAATATTGCAAAGGAGAAATATCAATGCTGGACAACACACAGGAGAACTTACTGGGCTTGACAGATTGCAATTGGTTCAGGTCAGGACAAGACAAATCCTTGGATGAGATCAATGTTTATGTAGAAAATGAATGGAAGTACAAAAGTAGTTCTTAAATAAAGACCATATATGCAACATTTACTATACTATGTTTGAGAATATAAAATCATTGATCTCGTGACATTGTGATGTGTGAATCTGTAGACATTGAAAGGAATTTTGTTTATTTTATTCTACAAGAAAAATAAATCCCTACAATTGTACATTTAGTAATCAACATGAACAAAACACCGAGTTGCTAACATACTTTGTGCCTTTTGTTACCTTTCTAACATTGGTTTCAGTGTGATGAGATTTTGAATTATGAGGAGATATGTTAATTCTGTCGATGCTGCTGCCCATCTGAGGGGAGTTGATATTTACTTTAGATGAACATAAAGCACGCTGCATACCCCATATAGCAAGCGGCCTCATGTAAACCAGAGAACGAAAATGTCCATCCATTGTCCATGCCTCTGGAGTCTGAAAAGCATATCTGCATGTACAAGAATCCACTTAGCAGCAAAAAAGATGATAGCTGTGCAATGCAAAAGTATAAATTCATTTTTCTGTGCAGATGATGCAGCATGAGTATCGTGGTAGTAATCACACACCTGCACATACACATGCGCGTGTCTTTGTATCTGTAAGAATGATTATTAACACTTTACAGATATCATATGGACTTACCCGAATCCTTCATCTGACCACCCTGCAAGGAATATACCTTCTGCGGTCGTAAAAGCCTGTTCCTTCATGCCAGCATGAATCATGGTGGCTGCAAGACCATAGGTAACCCCTGCCCATACCTCACGAGATTGCATGCAAGTGTCATCCACCTTCCCGTCAGGATGCATTCCGTTCACAGCACCCATCTTTCCTCCTTTCACTTTCATAACATTGAAATCATAGATCTTCTGGAGGGAACTGCTTATCTTTAGATCATCGAAGAGATTCGGCAATCCTGAGGATGCCATGTACCATTGTCCAGCCAGTTGATCAGCTTGTATCGATTTACTATTACTGCTTGATCCACTGTCATAATTAAAATACTGTCCATTCCAGAGTTTTGCTTCGTATATTGATTTGGCTTTCACGAATTTCCTTTTGTATCTTTCTGCAACAGATCTGTCACCTAGTTGCAAAGCCATTGCTACTGTAGCTTGAAGTGCAGCAATCCATAAGCAGCCACAGTAAGCACTAACACCATGAACTGTCCAAGTATCATAAGTTTGATCTGGGAATCCATCATTCTCAATAAGACAATCCCCGTCCCTGTCAAATTGTTCCATGTACTCCATTGCAGCGCAAACAGCCGGCCATACATCTGCTCCAAATGTCAAATCTCCTGTTGCAGCAAAATCTCTGTACACCTGAAGAACAAATTTCGGATTCAGATCCTTCCACTTACTTGTATCATGTATATTGTATGCATTCATTTCAAGCCAAGGGTCATGAGTTCCGAGATCATGGGGAACTGCTCCCCTAGCCTTTCTAATACCCCAGTTTCCCTCGGCCAGAAACTTAACTTTTCTTCCATCTTCACACAAGACAGCTTTTGCGAATTCGCGCTGAATACTGAGTTCTATCTTGGGGAACAGCTCAAGAAGGGCAAAAGATGCATAAAAATGAACGTCATATGTACACCACATAACGTACTCAACGCCTTCCAGATACAAGAACCGACCCACATCAGCATCATTCACCGGATCCGAAAACCTGGAGGGGTATTCAAAGTGGTCTCTCTCACCTTCCAGAGAACTCACTGAATCGTCTTCATCAGAACATCCCAAATGAGTGCCTTCACCATCATCTGCTGAACCGGTTCCTGCAGTGCTGTCATAACCAGATACTGCTGAACCAGTTCCCGCGGTGCTATCATAACCAGATACTTTTGTTTTTTCAAGACCTCCATCCTGGCGGCTCTTCACATCTACTACCGTTACTGTATTATCTGTAACATTTGCCATTTTTGCTGGAGGGAGATCAAGGCCAGTGTTTGCAGCAGGTACTTGAGAGTCTGAAGGAGAAGAAAAATAGTTTGTGTTTAATCCCAAAATAACTTGAAACAAATATAACCACTTGCTGAGAATCGAATCATCTGAGGATGAATAATTATCTATGTTGTTCAGGATTGGTGGTTATATATAAAACACTTCATTCTGCACCCGTAGAAGAGTTGCATCTCTTAGCAACATGCACTACAAGGGATGAAAATGCATTATAAATTGATAAAATGCACCATGGCACCATGCATAATTTACTCTAATAATAAATCTCATTAAGAAGGGAATTCACATAATCAATACAAGATGAGAGGTAACACTGGTTTCCTTTAAGATGCTACAGGAGAAGCAGAGTGGGAGACAGGTGTCCACAATATATAAGGACGATGTAACCGAGCAACTTCTAAAGGTTGCATACCTATCCAAATCGTTCCACCAGAAACCAAAAAGTAGAGCTCATTAAATAAAGTAAATTTGTACCTGAAAAGAAGTCCAAAAAAAAAAAAGAGTCATCATATAAGGGTGAGTAACTTTTATCCATGAAAATTTGTTATAGTGCGGATGTCTTCCTTTCACCTACGAAGTGTAATTGGGAAATTACTTTTACATGAAAGGATTTTCACAATACAAACAGCTTTAATATCAACATCAGACTTGGAAGAAACGAAAAACAATTAATATCAACATCAGACTTGGAAGAAACGAAAAACAAATGAAAGGTGCTGCATGTACAGATCCACAAAGCAGAGCTTGTTTATTTTAGTAACACGAACAAGATAATATTGCCAACATGATACTGAAAACATGTGCTTCCAGGATGGTGGTCAACGTAAATTTAGGTGAAGCAACAGAGAAATTAGCATGCATCACGAACTTTTACAAAATTAGAGAAATGACATATTGCTCCTCAAAAAAAAAAAGACATATTATAAAATGCACAATATATTTTACCATTCTGGTAAAGTCTCATCTGCAAGGACAGGATTTTGCCAACTCTCAATTTCTTCCTCCCACTGCTTGTAATCTGATTAAACATAATATGAATATTATCAGATCATATAATCATATATATATGTATTCCAACTAAGCTTACTGACATCTCAGCATATGCATGACAATCTGAAGTTGATGGAAACATCAAGCACACATGATATACATACTTCTAAGAGCATCATGGACCAAGTTTGAAGCAGCACTCTCAGAATTGCCATAGTATTTTGTATACCTCCTACAGCAAATAAAGTAATATTTTCAATTAAGAACGGTAACATGCAAACTATAGCCTGAAAGGCCATTTTACACTACCAAATGCCATGTGTACTATATACAGATGCAGGTAAGCGTCAACATATGCAGTAAAACAAATAAGTAGACGACCATGTGCTACTTATGTTTGTTATAGGCATAGAAAATAATTATGATCCAGAATTGCAATTTTGAGTTGTGATAATGTTTTGGTGTACCATAATGAACTGAACACATTTTTTCTCAATATCACAACAAATGTGGGACAATATCATTCATTTTTTTAATAAATATACCTCCTCCAATATGATATAATATTGGAGAGAGAAATATATATGCATCTATACAGCAGAACAGGGTATATTTGTTGGTTGTCGGTTGGTTGTTTGGTACACCAAACAAGGACTGTTGGAATTTAAATTAGATAAATCACAACCGTCAGATTTAATATTACTTTAGTACATAAACTACTTGACCGTCAACAGCATATTATAGTTAATCATTTATATCCTTATAGATAGAAGCAAAGGTACATGATTCAAAATATCATCAACATATATTATTATATTTTATAATTTATTTTTCTATTAATAAGGATATTTAAATATAAATAAGATGAAAAATATTAAAAACAATCCCTGCGACGCACGGGCTACAAGCTAGTAGTATATATATACAAACACACACACACACAATGAAATACTATTGAGTAGAAAAATATACAAGCATAAACGACAAAGTTCATAAGTGAAGTTATGAAAGAGGGATAATAATTTTCATTTAACATTACCTACTGTAAGATTTCCCCTTAGAAAATTTAACTTTAGGTGATGACCATGCAAGTGCAAACGCAATGGTGCATTTTCCATGAGGCTCAATTGTTGCTGAAGCAGAAATTGCAGCACAATTCGTCTCTCCAGGTGATGAAGGCATACTTGGTCCAGCATTAAAATTCTCTCTCTCAAATTGTCCCTTCTTTAGTCCAATGGACAAGTTAGTATTGATGAAATATTTAAATATTGTTGCATTAGTTATAGAGGAAGATGTTTCGAGGAAGAAGTACCCATTAAACAACTATACATTTGGAATTGAAAAAAAAGATTAAAAAAATTTCAGATTTATATACTTTATGCTCTAAAAGAATTAGCCAGGGACAAGAAAATTTCAGTTAATATCATTACCTGTACCATTTTGTCCCACATGTCCTTTGCTGTAGGACAGCTTCCTTCGGATAGGCCAAATGATGGCAAGACAGTAACAGTAACGTTCTGTGTTTCACATGCAGCAATGGCATAAGTAACAGGATGGTGTCCTTTTGCAGTCCTACAAGCAACAAGAAACTTCCATCAGAAATTGTAAACTCTTCCGTGACATCTTTAGCTAGAAATTTGTTAATGTAGGTCAAATGAAGACATAAATGTATAATTTGTGTATATTTTATCAGTGCAAATCTCATAAAAAACACAAGTTCATATAGCATCCATGTATTCAATCAAGCCTAAGTCACAAATTATATACGAATTGTATATGACAAGTACAATTCATATGCATCTTTGCGCAAATTTCTTTTTTCATATACGGGTTGTACAAGGACAAACATGACAAGTGTTCCTGGAAAAAGCTGTTCTAACGTCGGGCAAAAAGATACATATGAAGTTTGTACTGGTCCTTTATAGCCCAGAGAAATGCATTCATTATGTGACTAGCAGCATTTGGGTCGAGCACAGAGGTAATGAGATGTCTGTATAAGCATCTGGGAAAATATGAGAAAAGCCTCACTCAATCCATGTTTAGTGCCAAAATATACTGTGGAAGGTGGAAACAAGATTGTAACGAGGCTCGACTAGACAGTCACTTGTTTTCAGAGGGTTGACTGGTTTGGTTGACTGCTATATGATTGAAAGTTAGTCTATTCGATCGCACTCTGTTTTCTCCAAATCTGCATAATTATGTTTCCTGTTTTTTTTGTATTCTGCACTGAAGCCAATAGTTGCTATTGTGGACAAAGATGTAATTGTAAAGCAGATTAATTACTTGCATACTCAAACAGAAAGTCACAATAATTGTTAGTTTGTCACAATAATGGGGTATGTGTTAGAAACTAGAACTACATACTATATACTTATTTCGACTAGGCATATGACTAGTATGCGCCTAGTTCACTAGCTGAACCTCCAACCACTCGACTCGATTTACACTTGTGAAACCCAATAAGTGGAGGGAATGTGATTTTAAGTTCATTTAGGTACTACATTTTGTTTGTGGGGTCCTCATTTCCTTTTGCGATTCAGTTTCAAATATGTTATTAACTGCCAAGTCACTATTTTATAATTCGAAAAACAAGACTGTGTTGGTGTAATTAATGCCTTGCACCACTCATCTTGGATAAACAATGCATTCAACACCCATGTTGGTATAAACAATGCCTTGCACAACCCAACCGAAACAAATAGTCAAATACCTTGAAATGGCATTTTAGAGCTCATATTACCACCCACCAAAAGTATCTAAGAGTCGGCAAGTCAAAAAGTATGTAGCCTACAGCCTTACAACATTATAAACCAGGATGAACCCAAGACGAGACTTCAAGCACGCGACTACAGTGGCATTGTGCTAAATCAACATTTACTGTACATTTAATTCTGTAAAACATTTCTTTTGACTTGGAATTCCTTAGAATTTTGTTAGTATGTTGCTTTCTTACGGTTTCAAGATGCGACCTCAGGGGACCAAATACTCTCTCTAATCAACTCTGGGCGTTCACTTTCATGAAATAAACTAAAACAACCCAAAGAAATTATGCAAACCAACCGTCATATATAGCATAAAGGTTCGATAACTTGCTTGTGATGAAGCAAAACTCCAGAGACTCCATCTTCACCACTAGAAAAAGATACAAAGAAATTGTAAGAATACATGAGAATCGCATCAAATTATGAAGGATCTTCTTGCAAAATATGTGTATCCATGCATACTTACATGAATGGCTCGTTTACATGATCCCCAGAAAGGTGTGAAACTCCTCCTATAGAATTCTGTTGAAACGACAGTGTCAAGTCAGACACATTTGCCTTTCCAGAAGAAGAAAGTGTAAGAGCAAAACAAGCTTACCGCCCATGTGAAGAGAAGGCTGACATTTGCCCTTTCCTTCCCAGTATTGACCACCTGAAACATAAGCAAGGATAAGTCTAATAGCAAAGAAATGACAATAATATATGGAGGTTGTTTAGATGTATGCTTTGACATGCTTCATATGTATCAAAAAGACCCCACTAGTTCAGATACAGTGATGATTACAACACAAAAAATGCTTCATTATGACATCTTAAAAATCAATTTCGTCCCTCAATCGTCCTACTATACATATATCTAAGTACCATTAGAAGTCCAATTCAGATGAAAATATCAATGTAAATGCAACATATTATTGTCCAATTCAGAAAACAGATGAACCTAACTGAACTTTAGTCTTAACATCCTACACTTATAAAAAAGATATTATCCTACTAATCTGACAATTATGCCCTTCACATATAAGTTCAAATTGCTTACAGTATAGACAAACACTGTAGTAGGAAGACTGCTATCTCGATAATTATGTGGTATAAATGGTGATATTTGGCGACAACAGATTTTTAGCTCAGGATCAGGCTCGCCTGCAGGTACAAAAACGTAACTATAAAGGTGCATATTGACATAACAAATAAAATTTTAGCTAAAACCAGTATATTTATACCGTCATATACTGTCCATGCCCTTGGGAATAGTGCATGATATGTTGAATGCTGACCACTTAAATTCCATCCCCATGATGAAATACCTTGATCGGAAGGTTTTCTACAATAACAAGGACAATGTTTTTCAGGTTCCACAGATATAAATGCACAGACGTTAGCAACCCCACGTAACATCGTTTTGGCAGCATCTACTAGAACTTCATGTTAGGAATAATGAAATTTATAACCACCATTTATTTTATGTTAATCGATTTTTCACATTACAGTTACTAATCATATAATTTTAATATGTTTTTGTATCCCAGTCTTTTGTTAGGCAGTTCAAAACTTTTTTGCACCATCTAGAATTCATACCTCACATAAAGTCTGAAAAATGAGTATTATATATATATATATATATATATATATATATATATGTAAATGTATGGAGACCATTATTTCTTTGGAGGCCTTGGAGACCATATATGTTTTGCAACCAAAACAGTACAAAACTTATTATTATGTGTGCTACATTCTATAAATATCACTATTTCATTGAAAATGTTGAAAATAATTTACATTTGACAAGCAGAACATGTATGTTCTGCAATATAAACATATGTTCTGCAAACTAGACATGTTTTTGTAGAATGACATGTTCTGCAATGTTATGCTTGCAGAATATATAGAATGTTTAAGATTTGCAATAAAATAATGATCCTTATAGAACATTATTCACAAAATAATACGTTTTGCAATGTTTTTATGCAAAACTTTATTTGCAGAACATAAAGTGGTCTCCAGGTCAATAAAAAACTGGTCTCCATCGAACTTAATAAAACCCAAGTTAGAGCAACAGAAGTGTTGATACCCCGTGACTAACAATTATCACGGAACTCAAGCACCAGCAACAGAAGAGCTCAAGGGTTTTAACACAAGGGCTAAAAAAGTAAGTATAAGAACTTTATTAAAATTCTTACCCTAACCCGTCATGTTTGCCTGGGGATAAAACAGAGGCATATTGTTTGGCTCCACCATCACGAGATATAAAAACCTGTGGTTCCAATTATAAATCAGAATTCATCTGCAACTATTTATCTTTAATATACTGCTATAAAGCAGATAAGATGATTTTAAAGATTTAGAAAAAAGAACATGCATTTCAAAAGAACCAACACCAAGCTGTTATTAAATTTCACTTGAAGACATAAACAAGAAAAACAAAGAAAGTACAAAAGATTGAAGAGGAAAGCATTACAGAGAACTGGTTGGCCATTATGGGAGAAGCATCACAAGTGCCAGGAACAATCTGAAAATTCCTGAACTCGCCTCTAAAACCTCTAGTTATGCTACCGCTTCTGTAGTGTTAAACAGATATTCTCGTCAGGCGAATAAACTTTCACCAAATATTAATAAGAGAAAACAGCCCAATTCAGAACCAATTCTTACCCCATCCCTCCAAGGGGAACCCCTTGTGATGCTGATGGCTTGCAACTTATACGAGTGAATGGATCAATAGGTGCTTTCTGCGAAAATGCAAAGAAAAAAAATTTAGAAGGGAACTTCCTTCAGAGTAGATGCATCTTCCCTTCTCCCTTAAAATAAAAGTATAGCACGAAAGGATTCGCAAATTTACCCTTCCATGGGAAGCCTCTTCCCTTACATAAGACCACAGGCGCAAACCAAGTCGAACCTACATTTAATATTGATGCCATCATGTCCAGATTAGATATGTAATAGTTTCCTTTGATAATCACTATCTAAAAGGTTGCTTGGGAAATTAAAGTCTATTAGATAGGATTAAATATTACCATCTTTACTGCTTCCCTGAACGTAACACTGAATTCCTTAAGAATACTAGCATGGCTGTTTAATTTCTTTCTCCATGCTTGTACTGGTGGGGCAGCACTATCAAAATCAAGCTACAGTAAAAGAATCAAAACAGATTTGAAGAGCATTAGAAATTTTAAAGTGTCCATATTATCCCGGACAAATGACAAAGAATAAGATGGCATCAAAAAATTATACACAAAAGTAAAGCCGAGCAAAAAACCCCTCCTGTCAAAACCCAAAAACCATGAAGGGAGAAGCTACATACATGATATAACATGATATAACAGGCAAACAGAGGATGATGGCCATCATTGTAGCTTCAACAACATACTTTGTTGACAAGTGAAGAATGGATAACTACCACATTTAAAAGAAATTGACAGACTTATGAACATTACAGACCAGTCGACTGCCAAATATTTAAAAAACTTTACTATAACGATTCTAATGCAAGTCTCAAGTCATCTTTCAGAGAATTTACTTATTGATATTTAAAACTCCATACACAGTATTTTGGTCAGGCTAATAAATCTTTCCAGAGTCGTAAGAGATTTAATCTGATTACTTATGAATGTATCTCTACAGTTGCATACACAGTTTGTGTGGTATTGGTAATACTTTCATGTTTCCCTATGACGAATCCTACTTCCTACATGGCTACACTGGCACTTTTTTGGTGCTCTTTATATGTAGATTAATAATATATCAGTAAAATTCATAATATTTGATGCTTTTACCTTTACTTCTTTTTCATGTCCCAAAACCTAGCAACATATTTCATCTCATGGAGAATACAAAATCAAGATGAAAGAATTTTGAAAACAAAGGACGAGAACAAGCTTATCCACACGAGTAATTAGTTAAAATCCTGAAAGTACACAGCTCAACTGAAACCTCAAAACTATCTTCGACCCCAAAAGTAAACCAAAAGTTACAAAACAACCAAAGTCATAAAACTAGGATCCAACTATTTTTTGAACCAAAACAAGGTACCAAGACAAGAGCATCACTGCATCTACTGCTTACAAACCAATACTAGCAAACAATTATTTTCTATTCACTTGGAACAGTTAAAAAAAGAAAAGCACTAATAATGCCCGAGACATCGAGTTTTCCTACAATCGAAACAACCATATTTTACCAATATCCCAAATACTAATCACTTGCCACTACAACTATCAACATCTGAACTTATATTTTCTCATCCCGGATCGAAACACAATTTTCTAAACTACATTCTATAACTTGCATCTGCTACTTCTTAATATTCTTCAAACTAAAATTAAGTAAACATCACTTAACAAAACTCTAAAAATCATAAAACCATACATACAAAACAACAACATTATACATATACTGCACTTCATATACATAAATGGCATAATATTCAAATTAAAAGCCTTACCAACTGCAAAGTTGCCTTATGTATGTACTCTTCAGGAGGCCATGAATTCTTCCTCTTATGAAACATTGTTCCACTAACCATACTAGCAACTTACAAGATAAAATATATACTTACATACAAAAGACTATAGATACATTCCAAATAAGTGGCTTTAGCTCAAAAACAGAGATCAAGATTACAGCAAAAGCCAAAAAGATGACTTATCTTCACCTCAAAGATCTTAAACTACAATCCCTTTTAAAAGAATCAAATGGGTAGCTTAAAAATCAAATCTTTTTTAATTTGGGTGATTAAAAATCGAATCTTTTTACTTTTTCTTGAAAATTTATGAAGAAAAAAACATGGGTTCTTGAAATTCAGAACTAAAGTGGGTAAAAATGCGGAGATTTTGGCCAAAAGAATCAAGATTTGAAGTGGGTCTGATTCAAGATTTTTGATTGAAAAATTATGAAATTGATTTAATTTCTTTTTTTCTTTTTTTATAAAGAGAAAGATAGATTGTGAATTTCAATAAAATTGAGGCGTCAGAAGGAGATTATGAGATGATGATTCGACAACAGCTGCGGAGGAAGGTGCCTCAGCTGGTGCCAGGTGTTACTTT
The DNA here is from genome assembly GCA_003724115.2 of Anethum foeniculum. Classification (NCBI taxonomy): domain Eukaryota; kingdom Viridiplantae; phylum Streptophyta; class Magnoliopsida; order Apiales; family Apiaceae; genus Anethum; species Anethum foeniculum. The sequence continues at coordinate 14,445 of PHNY01299003.1, forward strand.
ATTAATAATTTTATGATTATTCTATTTGTATGTATATATTGAGACATGTACCCACGTGTACCACGTAATACCGTTCTAAATTCACGTATTTAATAATTAAGAAAAAAGATATTTAATTTAATTCACGTATTTAATAATTAAGAAAAAATTACTTAACTTAATTTCAAATATTACCATATCTTGAAAAATTTAACATATTTAACTCTTTATTTATTTTAATAAGAAAATGTGATCAATAGTTTTGGGACAGACGCAAAAGAAATTGTGATCAATATAAACGGGACGGAGGGAGTAATACCAATTAAGGATCATATAATACCAGAATTAAGGATCTTATCGGATGTAATCGATTGAGATATCGATTTAAGATGAATATGTAATAAATTTATTTAATTTTTTAAAAATATAATTAATTACATATATAGTCTTTGCTAATAGGAAAACTTTGAGACAAAATATCCTCATATACGCTTTTCACTGAAAAAAGTTTTTGGTTATCTTTTGGAATATCGTTATTTGATACCTAATAAATTTTGTGCACAAATTATAAAAATTGGTAATATTTTAACCTAGTGATAAGGATTGAGATTGTACTATAAATTACGGATTTTTTTACCAAATATTTTAATTTATGATGAAAATAAAGAATCGAGAATGTGAATGTATGTAGTGGAATAGGATCAATAAAATGGATAAAATTTTGAAAATTATGATAGTTTTGATTTAACATGAGAAAATTCCAAAAAATTAAATTATCATTTAAAAATTATTATTTTCGAACTCGTATTATTTTTTTTTTGAATTTTTTACCATATACGTAAAAGCACAAAATAAATGTAAAAAAATATAAGTTTAATTTATTTTTAATTAATTTTTTTAAAATAATAATAAAAATTATATTAAATTTAAAATAATTCATATTTTCGCGTTTATCGTATGTGATCGGGAAACCAACAAAGAAAAGGACTCCGCCAAACACATCATTGAGACACACGATGGGATAAAAACAGGCATATAAGTTTGGGGCAAGCAGGTGAAAAAATAGAAACAGATGTGATTGGTGAACAAAAATTAAGCAAAGAAACTTTAGAAAGTGATGGCTTGTGAAAGGAAGGGTGGAGGATCAAATAATTGGGTTTCCCACATGCAAAGTTGGGCAAAGATTCCACCGCCCCATTTTTTTAGACCTTTTTCATCACCATATTTCACCTGTTTTGGCTGATAAGTTCTTATAAACTTATCAAACTTATTTCGGGAAAAAATTTAATATTTATATATTAATTTTTAGATTTAAGTATTTAAGAATGATTAAATATTTCTTATATGCAAAAATTTTCAAAAAATAAATAATTTATTTTTGACAAATAAGATTTGTCAAACGGACCATTGTTTGAGTCCTACTTTTGAATTTTAGATCTTCAACTTGATTTCTTTAATGACATTATTACTTGTTCCTGAACTCAATAGCCACACGACCCGTGCTACATGGTAGATTTGCTTCGTGCCCAAGTATATAATGATAGTTTCCTCTTTTTCATGTCGAGAACTTAAAAATGATATATTTCTCGTTTTATTTACAAGATGAAATTTAAATTTTATCGAAGCTAAGTGTATTAATATTTTTTAATAAAATTTAAAATGTCATTTTCAATAAAAGGACTAATATTTTTTAATGAAATTTAAGATGTCAATTCTAATGAAAGGAGGAAAATAAATGACTACTTTTTCTGAAAATTTTAAATTCATCTTATTTTGATAGCAACGATGCATATTTTTATGTGTTAAACAAAACTCGGGTATCACCTACCCAACCGCTATTAGTAACCCCCAAGCATACGTTTATAAACGAAACTTTCAACTCTCAACTTATATCTTAGCGATGAGGAATTAAAAGTAAAAGAGTTTAGTTACAATTATATTACAAGATTTGTTTAATAATCAATGGACACCGATCATCCAAGTCCTAAACTCAATAGCCACACGACATGGTAGATTTGCTTCGTAACTCAGCATACAAATGATAAATTTGCTATTTTCCACGTCGAGAACTCAATAATGATATATTTTTCGTTTCATTTACGAGATAATAATTTTGTCAAAGATAAGTGTACTAATGCTTTTAATGAAATTTAAGATGTCGTTTCAAATTAAAGGAGGAAAATAAATGAGTACTTTTTCTGAATTTATTAAATTTATTTTATTTTGGTTGCAGCGATCCACATTTTTTATGTGCTAAACAAAACTTGGGTATCACCTACCCGACCGCTATCAGTAAAGCCCCGAGCATACGTTAATAAACGAAACTTTCAACTCTCAATTTATATCTTAGCGATGAGGGATTAAAAGTACAAGAGTTTAGTTCGCTTCTCTACACTTATACTACATGATTTGTTTGATAATCAATAGACACCGATCATCCACACGACATGGTAGATTTGCTTCGTAACCCAGCATACAAATGATAAATTTGCTCTTTTCCACGTCAAGAACTCAATAATGATATATTTTTCGTTTCATTTACGAGATAATAATTTTGTCGAAGACAAGTGTACTAATGTTTTTAATGAAATTTAAGATGTCGTTTCAAATTAAAGGAGGAAATAAATAAGTACTTTTTCTGAATTTATTAGATTTATTTTATTTTGATAACAGCGATCCACATTTTTATGTGTTAAACAAAACTCGGGTATCACCTACCCGATCACTATCAGTAAAGCCCCGAACATACGTTTATAAACGAAACTTTCAACTCTCAACTTATATCTTAGCGATGAGGAATTAAAAGTAAAAGAGTTTAGTTCGCTTCTCTACCCTTATACTACATGATTTGTTTAATAATCAATGGACACCGATCATCCAAGTCCTAAACTCAATAGCCACACGACATGGTAGATTTGCTTCGTAACTCAGTATACAAATGATAAATTTCCTCTTTTCCACGTCGCGTTTATCGTGTGTGATGAGGAAACCAACAAATAAAAGGACTCCGCCAAACACAACATGATTGAGACACACGATGGGATAAAAACAGGCATATAAGTTTGGGCAAGCAGGTGAAAAAATAGAAACAGATGTGATTGGTGAACAAAAAAGAAGCAAAGAAACTTTAGAAAGTGATGGCTTGTGAAAGGAACGGTGGAGGATTAAATAATTGGGTTTCCCACATGCAAAGTTGGGCAAAGATTCCACCGCCCCATTTTTTTATACCTGTTTCATCAGCATTTTCACTTTGTTTTAGTCCTACTTTTGGATTTTAGATCTTCAACTTGATTTCTTTAATGACATTATTTCTTGTCCCTAAACTCAATAGCCACACGACCCATTTTTCGGTGTAGATTTGCTTCGTAACTAAGTATATAATGATATTTTTCTCTTTT
>PHNY01299003.1:17892-29887 GCA_003724115.2 Anethum foeniculum
GACTAATATTTTTTTAATGAAATTTAAGATGTCATTTCTAATGAAAGGAGGAAAATAAATGACTACTTTTTCTGAAATTTTTAAATTCATCTTATTTTGATAGCAACGATGCATATTTTTATGTGTTAAACAAAACTCGGGTATCACCTACCCGACCGTAAAGCCCCAAGCATACTACGTTTATAAACGAAACTTTCAACTCTCAACTTATATCTTAGCGATGAGGAATTAAAAGTAGAAGAGTTTAGTTCGCTTCTCTACACTTATATTACAAGATTTGTTTAATAATCAATGGACACCGATCATCCAAGTCCTAAACTCAATAGCTGGACACCGATCATCCAAGTCCTAAACTCAATAGCCACACGACATGGTAGATTTGCTTCGTAACTCAGCATACAAATGATAAATTTGCTCTTTTCCACGTCGAGAACTCAATAATGATATATTTTTCGTTTCATTTACGAGATAATAATTTTGTCGAAGATAAGTGTACTAATATTTTTTAATGAAATTTAAGATTTTGTTTCAAATTAAAGGAGGAAAGTAAATGAGTACTTTTTCTGAATTTATTAGATTTATTTTATTTTGATAGCAGCGATCCACATTTTTATGTGTTAAACAAAACTCGGGTATCACCTATCCGACTGCTATCAGTAAAGTCCCAAGCATATGTTTATAAATGAAACTTTCAACTCTCAACTTATATCTTAGCGATGAGGGATTAAAAGTAAAAGAGTTCAGTTCGCTTCTATCAACTTATACTACATGATTTGTTTGATAATCAATGGACACCGATCATCCAAGTCCTAAACTCAATAGTCACACGACATGGTAGATTTGCTTTGTAACTCAACATACAAATGATAAATTTCCTCTTTTCTACGTTGAGAACTCAATAATGATATATTTTTCGTTTCATTTACGAGATAATAATTTTATCGAAGATAAGTATACTAATGTTTTTTAATGAAATTTAAGATGTCGTTTCAAATTAAAGGAGGAAAATAAATGAGTACTTTTTCTGAATTTATTAGATTTATATAATTTTGGTAGCAACGATCCACATTTTTATATGTTAAACACGACTCAGGTATCACCTACCTGTCCGCTATCAGTAAAGCCCCGATCATACTTTTATAAACGAAATTCTTAACTCTCAACTTATATCTTAGCGATGAGAGATTAAAGTGAAAGAGTTTAGTTCGCTTTTCTGAACTTATACTACATGATTTGTTTAATAAATCAATGGACACCGATCATCCAAGTCCTACCCATTATTGACTGTGTTGTAGTATGGAAGTAAAATAAAACTTTGACTTGATATAGTTTTTATAATTTATTATCATACCAAATGTTCATAGCCAGTATTCACCCTTCTCTGCAACATAGAAAAGTACAGTAGTTGACGTTCTGTAATTTCCTAAATTGTTAAGTATGATAAACTCAAATCAGCAAGAATATCTTCAAATCTATTTGGTACTGATTGGACAGAGCTTCTGCAATGTCGTTCTATACAACTTCTAAAACTTGAGCCATATAATTCTCTGTCAACCTTGCCATATATTTGTGCAGTCCTTTCTATCCTACTTCAGAATTGTTCTTTAGGAACACCTTCATTGATAATACTTTGATTTGAATCAATAATGCACAAACATCAAATGTCTTAGAAGGGCAATCACAACTAGTATTGAGTAACCAGTTCCTCTAAAACTTAAGGTGTTAGGAAAGCAATAGATTCATACATTTAACAACTACATCTTGATCTCTAAAAATTTTAAAAAAAAGGCTCAAGTTTTCTCAACAAGCCAAAGCTGTGATGCTGAATTAACTTGAGGATCAGGCAAGACCTTTTCTAAAGGCCGAATATAATGCCATTATTTATTGCAAAGATACAACATATTTTGGAATCAAGTTTTGTTATTTCATTATTGCATTAAACTTAAGAGAATAACTGGATCATGTAACATGATGACATTGAATGCTACACTGGGAAAATCAAATTTCTATCGAAGAGAAGCGCTCTAACCTTCCATAACTTTTCTGGACTGGACTGGTTGCTGAAAAGAGGGAGAGCTGCGACAACACATTGCATGACTTTTCTAACCTGCTAGCTACACCGGAAATTACTTCAACAAAAATAATAATTTTCCGTCTTTTAGTGCACTGTTCACTCATCTGATTGAGAATCTCAAAAGCTCAACTGGGATGTATTTATAGTCGGATTTGCCGCTTCACGTCCACTAGTTACATTAACATGACAGGGCTTAAGTGGACTGGTTGCTGAAAGAAAAAGGTAGAGACAGCACATTCCATGGCTTTCCTGACCTGCTAGCTACACCAGAAATTACTTCAACAAGAATAATAATTGAAACATCTGAGGTATTTAAAATTTCTGGCTACGAATTACAAAATCATTTAACATCTACATTTAATAGGCGCTGGCAATCCTTTTGATAATTGGAAAAGCTACAATGCTAATAAATCTTTTCTAGTCAATTTGATAGTCAGTGAATATTTGCATTTACTTCTATCATCCAACATCTGTATATCATAAAATAACCTAAGAACATAAAACTAACATTTTGATGGTCCATAAATCACCTTGAAGACAAATGCATAGCTTGCGTGATTCCTGAGTGAAACTGTGAAGTGGATTCAAAATGATCCACCCAATATTGAAAATGTTATGCATATATGTACGGTCTAAACTAATATAGGCTTTCCATGAAATTTAAAATGTAGTTTTCAACAAAAGGGGTAAAGGTAAGTGAGCATTTTTTTTGAAATTTTTGGATTTATTCCGTGTTGGTGGCAACCACCGGTTTTTTTACGTGTTAAACAAAACTGCGCTGCTCACCTACCCAACCCCCACAATTAAAGCCCCGAATAAACGTTTATAAACTACACTCTCAACTTATATCTTAGCGGTGAGGAATGAAAAGCAAAAGAGTTTATCACTCCTATACACTGCTACATGATTTATTTTTAATAAATCAACGGACGCCGATCATCCAAGTCCTACACAATATTGACTATGTTGTAGTAAGGAAGACAAAACTTTGATTTGATATAATTTATAATTCATTATCATACCAAATGTTTATAGCCAGTATATTGACCCTTTCCAAACTCTAATCTACAACATAGACAAGTACAGTAGTTGTGGTTCCGGAATTCCCTAAATGTTAGTGTTAAGGATGACAAAGTCAAATCAGTAAGAATATATTCGAATATAGTTGGTACTCATCAGACACAACTTGTACAGATTTCCTATACAATTTCTAAAATTTGAGCTATAGAACTCTGTCAAACTTTCTATATATTTATGTAGTCCTTTCTATCCTACTTAAGAATTGTTCTTTAGGAATACCTTCATCGATAATGCTTTGATTTGAATCAATACAATAATGCACAAACATCGAATGACTTAGACGGACAATCACAACTACATCTAGGCACAAACATCGAATGCCTTAGAAGGACAATGACAACTACATCTAGATCTCTAAAAATTTAAAAGAAATGGCTCCAGTTTCCTAGAGAATCTAAAGCCATAATGCTGAATTAACTTGCGGATCAGGCAAGACCTCTCTTAATGACTGAATATAATGCCATTATTTATTGCAAATCTGCAACATATTTTGGAATCAAATTTTGTTATTTCTTAAATGCATAAAACTTAAGAGCATAACTGGGTCATGCAACATGATGATGACATTGAATGCTACACTGGGAAATAAGAGTTCAATTAATTCTTGGACTCTCCCAGCAAAAATGTATATAAAATTTTCCAACTAACCTTTTCCAATTAACTAAGATCAGTTTTATATGAAGTTAATTTTTGCATTTACTTTTATCATCCATGGTTAGTATCATAAAATAACCCAAGAACATAAAACTAACATTTTGATGGTCCATGAATCACCTTGAAGACAACTTGAGTGAAACTGTGAAGTGGATTCAAAATGATCCACCCAATATAAAATGGTATGCATATGTGTATGTTCTAAACTAATATATTCTTTTTATGAAAGTTAAGATGTAGTTTTCAACAAAAGGGGAAAGATAACTGAGCTTTTTTTTGGATTTATTCCTATTTTGGTGGCAACCACTCGTTTTTTTTACGTGGTAAACAAAACTGTGGTGCTCACCTACCCTACCCCCACAATTGAAAAGCCCATATAGACGTTTATAAACTACACTCTTAAGTCGCAACTTATATCTTGGCGATGAGGTATTAAAAGCAAAAGAGTTTAGTTTGCTCCAACACATCTAGCGACGAGGGACTAAAAGCAAAAGAACTTATTTCGCTCCTATAACACTAATACATGATTTATTTTTGATTAAATCAACGGGCGCCAATCATACGTGCCTTACACAATATTGAATATGTTGCAGTAAGAAAGTAAAATAAAACTTTGAATTGATATAATTTATTATCATACAAAATGGTTATAGCATCTATTTACCCTTCTCAAACTCTAATCTGCAACATAGCCATGTACAGTATTTGTCATTCCGTAATTTCCTGAATGTTATTGCTAAGGAAGGATGACAAACTCTAATCAGCAAGAATATCTTCAAATCAAGTTGCTTCTGATCAGACAGAGCTTCTGCGCACAGTCTGCAACCAGATCTCTTATTCAAGTTACTTGAGCTATAGAATTCTGTCAACCTTTCTATATATTTGTGTAGTCCTTATCCTACTTAAGAATTGCTCTTTAAGAGCAACTCCAACAGTATCCTAATTTATTCCCTAAATTTAATATAAAATATTGGATCCTACCAACTTATAAATTAATAGCTAACCTTATCTCCAACAACATTCCCTATATTCAATCTTAATGTAATATTTTATTATTAAAAGATATCATTATTACAAAAGGTGAAGAGAGAGATAATGATTGTCTCTAATCATTTATTATAAAATAAAAGTTAGAAGAGGAAAAAGGTTAGCTATAAATAAGTAATAGGAAGAAGATCCTAGTGATTTAAGAAATCACTAGAATACAGTTGGAGTGATTTTCCCCCTCATATTCCTTATATTTTAGTTTGACTCCAAATAGCTAAGCTATTGGAGTTGCTCTAAGAATACCTTCATTGATAATGCTTAGATTTGAATCAATAATGAACAAACATCAAATTCCCTAAAAGGGCGATCACAACTACATCTTGAACTCTAAAAACTTAAAAGAAAGGCCTCCAGTTTCCTTGACAAGCTAAAGCTGTCATGCTGAATCAACATTAGGATCAGGAAAGACTTTTACAAAGGCTGAATATAATGCCATTATTTATTGCAAATTTGCAACATATTTTGGAATCAAGTTATGTTATTTCATTATTGCATTAAACTTAAGAGAATAACTGGGTCATCTAACATGATAACATTGAATGCTACACTTGGAAAATCAAATTTCTATCGAAGAGAAGCGCTCTAACCTTCCATGACTTTTCCGAACTGGACTGGTTGCTGAAAAGAAAGGGCTGCGACAACACACTCCATGACTTTTCTGACATGCTAGCTACACCGGAGAATACTTCAAAAACGATAATAATTTTCCATCTTTTAGTGCACTGTTCACTCATCTGATTGAGAATCTCAAAAGCTCAATTGGGGTGTATCTATAGTCGGATTTGCCGCTTCACGTCCACTAGTTACATTAATATGACAAGGCTTAAGTGGACTGGTTGCTGGAAAGAAAGGGCAGAGACAACACATTCCATGGCTTTCCCGACCTGCTAGCTACACAGGAAGTTACTTCAACAAGAATAATAATTGAAACATTGAGGCATTTAAAATTTCTAGCTACGAATTACAAAATCATTTAACATCTACATCTGGTAGGAGCTAGCAATCCTTTTGATAATTGGAAAAGCTACAATGCTAATCAATCTTTTATAGTCAATTTAATATTCAGTGAATATTTGCATTTACTTCTGTCATCCTATGTTTTTATCATAAAATAACCCCAGACCATAAAACTAACATTTTGATGGTCCATAAATCACCTTGAAGACAAATGCATAGCTTGCTTGACTCCTGAGTGAAACTGTTAAGTGGATTCAAAATGATCCACCCAGTATTGAAAATGTTATGCATACATGTACAATCTAAACTAATATAGGCTTTCCATGAAATTTAAATGTAGTTTTCAACAAAAGGGGTAAAGATAAGTGAGCAATTTTTTCTGAAATTTTTGGATTTATTCCGTTTTGGTGGCAACCACCGGTTTTTTTTACGTGTTAAACAAAACTGCGCTGCTCACCTACCCAACCCCCACAATTAAAGCCCCGAATAGACGTTTATAAACTACACTCTCAACTTATATCTTAGCGATGAGGAATTAAAAGCAAAAAAGTTTAGTTCACTCCTATACACCGACACATGATTTATTTTTAATAAATTAATGGATACCGATCAACTCCTACACAATATTGACTATGTTGTAGCAAGGAAGACAAAACTTTGATTTGACATAATTTATATAATTCATTATCATACCAAATGTTTATAGCCAGTACATTGACCCTTTCCAAACTCTAATCTGCAACATAGACAAGTACATTGAATAAACTCAATCAGTAAGAATATCTTCAAATATAGTTGGTAGTACTTGGTACTCATCAGACAGAACTTCTGCACAGTCGCAACCAGATCTCTTGTACAATTTCTAAAACTTGAGCTATAAAATTCCCTGTCAACCTTTCCATATATTTACGTAGTCCTTTCTATCCTAATTAAGAATTGTTCTTTAGGAATACCATCATTAATAATGCTTTGATATGAATCAATAATGCACAAACATCGAATGCCTTAGACGGACAATCACAACTACATCTAGATCTCTAAGAAATGGCTCCAGTTTCCTCCAGAAGCTAAAGCTATAATGCTGAATTAACTTGCGGATCAGGCAAGACCTCTCTTAACGACCGAATATAATGCCATTATGTATTGCAAATTTGCAACATTTTTTAAAATCAAGTTTTGTCATTTCTTAATTGCATAAAACTTAAGAGCATAACTGGGTCATGCAACATGATGACCATTGAATGCTACACTGGGAAATAAGAGTTCAATTAATTCTTGGACTTTCCTCAGCAAACATGTATTTAAAAGTTTCCAACTAACCTTTTCCAATTACTAAGATCAGTTTTGTATGAAGTTAATTTTTGCATTTACTTTTATCATCCATCGTTTGTATCATAAAATAAACCAAGAACATAAAACTAACATTTTGATGGTCCATGAATCACCTTGATGACAACTTGAGTGAAACTGTAAAGTGGATTCAAAATGATCCACCCAAATATAAAATGGTATGCATATGTGTATGTTATAAACTAATATATTCTTTATGTGAAATTTAAGATGTAGTTTTCAACAAGAGGGGAAAGATAATTGAGCATTTTTTTGGATTTATTCCTATTTTGGTGGCAACCACCCGTTTTTTTACGTGGTAAACAAAACTGCAGTGCTCACCTACCCAACCCTCATAATTGAAAAGCCCATATAGACGTTTATAAACTACACTCTCAAGTCTCAACTTGTATCTTGGCGATGAGGTATTAAAAGCAAGAGTTTAATTTGCTCCTATACATCTAGCGACGAGGGATTAAAAGCAACAGAACTTATTTCGCTCCTACACCCTTACATATGATTTATTTTTGATTAAATCAACGGGTGCCAATCATCTGTTCCTACACAATATTGAATATGTTGCAGTGAGGAAGCAAATAAAAATTTGAATTGATATAATCTATTATCATACAAAATGGTTATAGCCAATCTATTTACCCTTCTCAAACTCTAATCTGCAACATAGCCACGTACAGTATTTGTCATTCCGTAATTTCCTGAATGTTATTGTTAAGGAAGGATGACGAACTCTAATCAGCAACAGTTTCTTCAATTCTAGTTGGTACTGGTACTGATCAGATAGAGCTTCTGCACATAAGCTGCAACCAGATCTCCTATTCAAGTTACTTGAGCTATAGAATTCTGTCAACCTTTCTATATATTTGTGTAGTCCTTATCCTACTTAAGAATTGCTCTTTAAGAATATCTTCATTGATAATGCTTAGATTTGAATCAATAATGCACAAACATCAAATGTCTTAAAAGGGCGACCACAACTACATCTTGAACTCTAAAAATTTAAAAGAAGGCCTCCAGTTTCCTCAACAAGCTAAAGCTATAGTGCTGAATTATTTGAGGATGAGGCAAGACCTCTCTTAACGGCCGAATATAATGCCATTATTTATTGCAAATCTGCAATATATTTTGGAATTAAGTTTGATTATATTATTATTGCATAAAACTTAAGAGAATAACTGGATCACACAACATGATGACATTGAATGCTACACTAGGAAAAACAAATTTCTATCGAAGATAAGTGCTCTAACCTTCCATCTCTATTTTCAGTTTTGCAGGATTTTAGGCTGCAAGTCCATTCCCTTCGAAAGGTGCTGCCTATCTTCTTATTGACAGCAATTTTATCCTTTAATTTTTTTTTTAAAGTTTTGCACCTCTCCAAGAGATATATTCAGTATCTGAATTGGCTGAAGAAGAGTGAAGAGGCAAGAGGCGGCTACTTTCTCAGCCCAGGACTTTGTGCTCAAGCATTCATAGACTAGAGTGCTTTCAGGTTGGCAGGCTTGTGAAGATGTATAATATCTCGTTGATTGAACCTGACATTTATAAGAAGGCATTCTATGCTCAAAGGGGGAGGAGAGACGGGGGAAAGAACCTGGTTGGAATGTTTTGGTTCGAACCCCACTTGTGACTGTCACAAAGCATTAATGAGAACAGGTAACCAAATAGAGAGGCCCGTCTGTCAGTGCACTGTTTGCTCATCTGATTGAAAATCTTGAAAGCACAAGTGGGGTGTATCTGACAATCTGTAGTCGGCTTTGCTGCTTCACGGCCACTAGTTACAATAACATAACAGGGCTTTAGCTGGGCTAGTTGCAGAAAATAAAGGGTTGAGACAACACATTCCATGGCTTTCCTGACCTGCAAGCTGCATCAGAAATTACTTCAACAAGAATAATAATTTTCCGTAATGTAACACATTAAACATTGAGGTATTTAAAATTTCTGGCTACGAATTACAAAATCATTTAACATCTACATTTGGTAGGCGCTAGCAATCCTTTTGATAATTGGAAAGGCTACAAGCCAATCAATCTTTTAATGCCAACAAAAAGGTATATATTACTGGTCAAGCTAACATGCAAACACAATCCTTAATGCCAAATATCTTCATGGCAATTGTACCAATTCACAAAGATGTCAACACCTGGAAACTCCAGTACTTTTAATTCAGTATACATAAATCTTCCAACATCAATCTTCACAGAAAATAGCAATTATGATGAAACACATCAATAACAGGTTATAATAGAAAAGGTTTGATCATTAAATACAACAATCTCTTCAAATTTAATTACCACCTCTTTCAAATCCGAATTTACATAAAACGTTTAATAAAATCATGTCCCGTCTATATCTAAAAATCAATTTTAGTTTAATATTGTACTGTGGTACACTTTAGAGTTTCATACTTATTCCTTGTTTGGTATTGTTGTCTGTACAGACTACCCAGCAACATCAGTTTTTCGTTGGAAAGCAGGTCAAAAACTATTTTACAAAATTCAAACCAGTTTTTTCAAAAGCCCAGCAACATCAGTTTTTCGTTGGAAAGCAGGTCAAAAACTATTTTACAAAATTCAAACCAGTTTTTTCAAAAGTATGTTAATTCCCTTTATAGAAAGTAGGTCCTCCCATGAATATGACAAGTTGATCTACAACTTTTGCAGGAAGCGGCTACAGCTACAGGTTCACTAATTAAGGTTTCACTGATCAAACTGGTCATCTAATTTCTGTAACATCACATTTTTGAACAACACTTTTTCACACACCACAGTAATTTTAAACAGCAATTACTAACGAGCCCTTAACGTAAATAGGTTACTTCCCATGTTAAAAGTAAGGTAATTACAAGTTTACCCTTAAAGATGAAAATTTAAGGTGAAGAAACGGGTTGCATTTAGCTTTTAGAAATTGAATCTCTCTCCTCTTACCTACTTATTTATGCTTTTACAGCATTATATATTTCCTCAACATTAGCTCATTCTCAGATACAAATCTTCTATCCCTTTCATCCACCATGTCCTCCTCCTTACCTTTTATTCCATGTTCCACGACAATTACTGACTCTTTCTGAGATACTGCCTAATATTCCCAAGCCGAGTTGTTGGAGGAAGTTTGAATACAATTCGATGTATTTTTGGGACTTTATTTAAAACTTTTATTTTTGAGCTACTACATTGAAACTCAATGTAAGTAGTGTTGTATAACGGTTTTGTGAATGTTAGGTAAATAGAATCTTTGAATGTAAGTCTATAAGATGTTGGATATCTCTAACAGTTACGTGGATATATCCAAGAGGTTGCAATCCCGAAGGTATCTCAACTTGAGCATCAACTTGGAATCTCACTACTGCTCTCTATGGGCACATCTCTCACCACCCTAGCAACTAGCATATACACAACCCTAGAATTAAAACCACATCTCCCAAACTCATTCTTTTTTAAAATATGGAGAGATTATAGATTGTATTTTTCTTTTTCTACTACCTTCTCATCAAACCCTAGTATAATAACATATCCCAAGAACACGAAATGAGTATTATATCGATGGCCTATGAACTACTCTGAAGATGAATGCATAGCGTAAAACTAAACTAATAATATCTCAACTCAGCATGAATATACACTCGCAATGACATGCAAATATCTAGTAAAGCCAATTAATATGAATTTTTTTTCCCCCTAAATTTGTAGAGGTACTTGTAGCAAAAGGGGGGAAGGGCAAGTCGGGCATTTTTTTTGGTTTTTTTATTGTTTATTCCGTTTTGATGGCAACCACCTTTTTTTCAAAGTAGTGGAATATCTGCGCAGTAGTGGAATAGTAGTGAAATATCTACTCCGTAGTGGAATAGTAGTGAAATATCTACTCCGTAGTGGAATAAATACTGTTTTTCAGTAGTGGAATTTGTTAAATGTGTTGCCCGCCTACCCCGCCCCCGTAATAGTATTCTCGACTAAACGCCTATAGACAGGACTGTGAACTATTTTCTTTTCGATGAGGGACAAGAAGCGGACGAGTTTAGTTTGCTCATGCATCCTTGTAAATCTGGTTTAATTACATTAAGAAACACCGGTCATCTAACTCGTACACAATATTGAGTGTGTTGTAGGAAAGGAAAGGAGACTTAAATTTTGAGTTGGTACTATATTTATTATACTACATAATGTGTTCTGGATTTCCTTTGTAGTTAAGGATCTCAGGGATTAAGATCAAAAGAATATCTTCAAAATTATTGTAAAATGATCAAATATGGCTCAGTCGTAAAACTTGGTAGAAAAACTTACATGAACGGCCACAGATAGAATGACATTAAGTATGCTGCCAAAAGTGAGGGGGAGGGGGGCACTCTTTGCATTAATACACCCTTTATCCTGAAGAAGAAAGAAGACAAGGAGGGCAGAAAATTTTCATAAACTTTGAAGATTGTGAAAGCTCGAACTAATACAATATAAGCTTCAGGAGCTAGAGAATCTGCTACAATGGTGCGCCATAACACAGGCTAAAAGTTAAAAGAAGGTAATCCACCCGCACCTTCCAGTTTGGCTACCTTGTTACGACTTCACTCCGGTCACTAACCCTGCCTTCTTCAACACTCTCCTTCCGGCTAATATGTTCAATTCATGTCCTTCACACCATTCTGGTTACTCCCTCCGTCCCACACTACAAGTCTCTTTTGGAAAAATTACGCATATTAAGAAATCATTAATTTGATAATGTTTTTCCACTTATACCCCTCATAAATGAATGAATGTAGACTCTTACTTAACCCTCATTAAATGTTATACAACTTTCAAGAAGGCTAATTTTGGAATAATGTCATTATATTTGCATTGGAAA
>PHNY01299008.1:2153-28667 GCA_003724115.2 Anethum foeniculum
GTAATAAAGTTCAATCAATTTGTTTAATAAAGTTCCATTTGTTTAATCAAGGAAGCCAGCCACGACTCAGTCAACATTCAACAACTTTTAACTTTGTAGTCGATTGTACGAAAACTTGTTTTTACACTAGTCAATATAATAACTTGTTTATTTAATAATAAAATAAAAGGAATTTGTTTTTACAGTAAATACTGAAATTATTTTGAAGATGTAAAGAATAAAAATTATTTTATGTGCAAAAAGAATGATTAAAAAATTTAAAGAACCGAAAAAACAAATGAATAAAAACAAATTAAATAATCAAAATTATTATGATTATTATTAAAGTAAAAATCCAAATCAAAACGTTAAAAATAAGTTAGGTAACGTTTTTGATGGCTGTATATATACGCACAGCTTGTATGTATATGTGAGAAGATGAAAAGATGAAGAGAAGAATCGATGGGAGAAGAAGAAGAAGAAGAAGAAGAAGAAGAAGAAGAGATCGATTGGAGAAGAGAAGAAGAAGAATCAATTGAAGAGAAGAAAGACTTACCGGAGATGGAGACGACCCGCCGGAATCTGATCGGAGATGGGATGAGATGAAGTCGCCGAGTCGCGAAGTCGCCGATGTGTCGGCATTGAGCCTTTTTTTATGTTTCAGACAAGAAATAGTAAGCTTTACTCTAAAAAACCCTTATTTTCCTCAAATCGGGCCGGGTTCCGGGTCGGATCCGGGTGAAACCCATGGACGCCAAATTAACAAGTCGAGGCTCGACTTTTTCCCAGATGTCAACTTGTCGACTAGTCGCCGACTACGTCAAGTCGGCGACTAGTCGTTGACGTAACAACAGTGTTTGTACCAGTCTGATATTACTATATTAGAGGTAGGTTCCAGAGTTTGTTGTCTCGTAGAGGAGTGTTTGTAAGTTGTTATTTGACTTTGAGCAGAATTTATGTTTGATATAGTCTAAAATATAAAGCTTTAAAGTAGCATGTTTTCTCTTCCCAGGCTAAAATTTTGGTTCTGCCACTGGTGGGTGATTGCATTTCATCCCTATTTACTTCATCTTCTCCTTCAAAGAAAATCTATAAAGCAAAACCTCATCACACTTAAAGCAGTATTTCTAAGTAGCCTTCCAATATAATCTTCGTCTTGTATATAGTATGAAAGACACAATGGAGGAGTTTTAAGCTTAACAAGTGTAAGTGTCAGTAAATGAATCTTGGGATGAGTTCGTGCCTTACTATAACTTCTCTATATAGTATGCATTGATATACAGACTCTATTTGGTGAAAGATTTTTTATGTTTATTCTGATTTTTGTTTGTCAGTAATGCTTGCCCGTTAGCTTTTATCATTTTTCTTTACTGTTTTTTATCCCTCGAAGAAGAAAGCCCTGAATCTCACTCCCTCTAATTGCAGTGATTGCTATGACAAGCTAGTCTCATTCCTTCTGTATTGGTTCCGGATCTCGATACCAAAATATGTACGTATCCCACCATTAATATCTGTTTAACCTGAAATGTGTTTAAGATGTTCCATATAAGTGTAGTTAGATTACTGTTCTGCTACTTTTACATGCTAATCACTAAATGTTTTGCTGGAGTAGATATTTCAGAATGAAACATGTGTATAAGCTTATATCAAGTTGGAAAAGTCAGGTTCTAGGCACCTGGTATTCTTTTCTTTGTAATTTTGTCGAAGTACCAAAGCAGAGTAAAAATAACTGCCGGAAATAGTAGCAGGCGGGAGAACCCTGTTGCTCTTCTAATGTTCTGGTTTTTATTTCATCTTTTTTATAATATTGAATTATTGGTACCAATGAAATATAGAGGGATATTTGGAACCCTTCGCGTGATTAAAAGATATGTTTTTTTATCAAATACTTTGTCAAGACCTTCTCCCCTGGTCATGTTATATATTATGGTGTATTCGTCTCTGTTCGATGTCTGATTTCTTTTCTTTCACGAATATTAAATGAATTTGCTTTAGTTTCCAACTTATTGTTGATTGAAGTCTGGGTTGGCAGTCCCCGGTTATTATTAGGCTTCACCTTTTTTTTTTTTTTTTTTTTTCCTGTCCAACTAGAAATGCAGTAGATGGTTAGAATCTCATTTTTGTGATTTTTTTTTTTTTGTTAAAAGTAGACTTTTGTTTACAACTAATTTCCAGCTTGTGTGTACTGTAGCAACTTCCACCGGAGGCATCTCAAAGAGAAAATTGCTGGTACGGATACGCTTGTCGGACACAGCACCATAGCGATGATCATGCTCGGAAAAGAAACCATGTTTGCCGTCCAACTAGGGGTAGTCATATGTAAATAATGTTCAGTTATTAGTAAATGTCTGATTGTGATGAGAAACTTAATAATCTTGTATCTTTGGTTCTAGGGTTTCGTGAAAATTTGTTACAAGTTTTAGTGTTTGATTATTGCTGCATAATGCAAAATGAACTCATGAGTTATGACACTACCATGTGAGAGATATTCAACCAGCAGAAACCATATATATATTTCAAAATGGATGAATAAATAGGCTTATTATAAAGTTTTTCAAACGATATACACACTCCGGAAATAGAGAATAATATTTGGAACTTAACACTTTCATTACAAAGATTTAATGACTAGAAGAAAACAATGGTTTCAAGTTTCAAACTATAATTAATTAATTTGTATAGATTTGTCAAACAAAAGAAGGTGTCGCAGATTTCTCGAACAATTGTGAAGGCTGCAAGGAAGTTATTTTTATGTCGTACGTCCTATTACCAGATATTCCATCCCAGGGTGTAGAATCATATGATCTGAATGAGCTTCCAGGACTTTTACCATTTTCATTGTACGAAACTCCTATCAACTTTCTGCATTTCCCGCAAAGCAGTTTGGTTCTTGGTCGAAACAAACCCCATGAACGCTTGGACGTGAAGTAAGGCTTGCAACGCAGTTGATCGATCTGTATGAATTTGCTCTCGTCAACTGAATAGAATGAAATGGTTCGTCTTTTGATTGACTTGGCGTACTGACATCCAGTGATGGAAGCGTTGCGATTGCAAGAATTAAGGTTGAGTTCGTATCCACATGAGCCACAGCTGCAGATACAAAAAATGTGACTTGGAGAGATATCAAATTAAATTTTGTTACATCGAAACCAAAGGATGTGTGACGTAGTACCTGTAATCAACATGTGGGATGCGAGACACAGAAGAAGAAGGAAGCTGCTGATACAGAACATCATCTTCATTTGCTTCGCCTTCTAAATCAAACATTTCCTACACACAGAAAGAGGAGCCTCTTCCTTTTTTTTTCTTTACTCTCAGAATGTATGTATATTTTTGTTTATTTAACTATTATTTATATTCAAGTCCGTAGTATAGACTAGAGAGCAAGCAAAGTGATGTGGACCCACAGCTCCAACGGTAACTTACGGCCCCCCCATCATTTCTGTCTGTCTTTCTTTTGCTATACTATTTTTTGTCTTTACTCGAAAATTCCACAAACAGCACTGTCATAAATAATCATACAAATTTAACAAAATTATAATTTTAATTGATGATTAGATCTGTGAACATATAATTATAAATTTATGATTACCTCGGTCATGTTTTTAAATAAACTCCATTAATGTATTTATTTATTTTAAATAAATGTATTATTTGTAAATAATATTATAATTGTATTATTGTGGTCGGGGAAAGAGACAGCGAGGTAAACCGTGTAGGATGGAGTAAGATTTAACAAGATAAGCACTAGTATAAAAAAATATAAACTAACAAAATATTTGCGCTAAAAATTAAACAGTTAAGTACTAACACAAATATTAACTAAATTATCAATCTTGATCTTCCAGAGGCTCAAACCCCTCTTAAATAAAAGAGTAGGTTACAATAGATACGAGTTATGATCGAAATTTAAAAACACACCAATATGAAATCAAACAGTCATCGGAAAATGGCTGGAAAATTAGCCGGAGTAAGAGTTTTAAAAACTAAATTTTGTAGGTTTCTAGAGGCACTGAAAGGCCGCTTAGAAGTGGTGTTTGAGTTGCCTAAGTAAGTGTTACAGGTGTGGGAGATTTGAGCAAGAAAAGAGCTAAAAATAAGCTTTAAAAGGTATGAAACTAAAGATTTAAAAGAGCTTGCTTCTTAGAACGTTAGGAGGTTTTTGGCTACTGCAAAGGAGAGTGTTTAGAATGGGAAAAACTCCAGAATTTTCCTGGCTCAAAAGGCTTGGTGAAAATGCAGGTGAAAGGGGTAGTACATATAGCCAAAAATGAGACCAGAAAAGGGAACAAACATCCTTAAATCTAGGAAAATTGTTGGTTGACTTATACATTCAAAATATAGATGTTATAAAACCCAGTTTATGGTACAAAAACTTTTCCCATTTATTATGAATTTAAAAAGCTTAAAATAAGACAAATAAATATGATACGGATGAGTAAAAATGCATTTTTTCATTAAATAGAAAAATTAATGAAAAATTGTGAAACTTGGGGGATCCTCTTGAAATATTCCCAGAGGATCATGGTAAATTTCACCTTGAAATTATTTGTTCATTTATGACTTTTAAGCGACCTAAAAATTAGTTACGTACGAATTTTAGGGGTCCCGGAAAAAAGTCATGCAAAAATTACGAAAATCCTACCAATATTAAAAATAAATATATTAATGACAAATCCCAAATTTCAAGTCAAAAATATATATGAAAGTATTTTTTCGGATTTTTGGAACGTTAAAATGGCCTTCCGGAGCGACCGAAAAAATCATTTGTCTTTACCGATAAACTAGACAAAAATTTTGACTTGATATATATTGAAAGAATGACTAAAACACCTATATTTGGTAATTAAAGGCCCAAAATACAAATTAGCGGAGGGTGTGGCCCTATTTGCCCATGGAACACGTAGTGCTAGAATGCGTATTGCTATTATCGAGAAGTGATATGGGGATTGTTATCCATTATACAGCAGTCCACAAGCTGCTCTAGTTGCCCTTGCTTTCTCCTTATTGTTTTGTTCTTGTATTCCCAACAAACCTAAAAACACCAAAAAGCTATTGGAAGATTTCCGATCATCTTATTATCTAAAAATCAATACTACATTATATTCTCGCATCAATTTAGACAATCATTATATATTTTCTCACTCTATTATTGTAATAGATTTCATTTAGACCAACGGACAAACACTATGCACACACATACATACATACAAAACATAATGCAAATAAGTAAAGTAATTATATGACGAAGAACACGCATACTACTTTTGTGTATTCCATTATGCGCATCATAACTATGCGTATACCTGATACAACTCCCTCTTATTTTCATAGGATGCGCATCAGGAATTTGCGTACTCACTATACGCATTACTAGTATGCGCGTTTTACAGGTAAAAAGGGCCGCCCGCTTTGTTAACAGTATTCCGGTAATCTTTACTCACATAGCAGGCAATTATGGCCATCACCCAAAATATAGTTTAGCGGAGGGTGTGGCCCTATTTGCTCATGGAACACGCAGTTCTAGAATGCGTATTGCTATTATCGAGAAGTAATGTGGTGATTGTTATAGTTAGGAATATGTTGTAGTCTTGATGATAAGTTTCCAAAACACCTTTAGTAGATTAGTTAATAATTTTTGTAGCTTTCAACAGATAAACATATCACCTTATCCGTTGAATGAGTAGCTTATTCTCTATAAGACAGTAGCACATTCTGTACACTAGTATAGCTCAAATAGTTTAAAAGTTGAAGTTAACTCTAAGTCATGTTGACTACTAGCAAGATACACAAAATAGGTTGGTTGAATGTAAATATTCAATGCCTTGTAATTTTGTTTAAGTGAAAGAGTTTCAACTGCTAAGAAGACACTTTCAACGGATAAACAACAAGCTTCAACGGATGACCAAATAAAGTTTCAACGGATAACTCCAATGAAGTTTCAAAGGATAACTCCAATGAAGTTTCAACGGATAAACCCAATGAAGTTTCAACGGATGACTACCAGATAACAGTTGATAGTGACTTGACATGGGCTGACAGAGTCACATGGGTTGATTGTATACAAAAGGAATGTGGCATCCTGATTAAGGTTTTTAGAAGATTATGAAGCATTTCCATTTCAGTGCAAAACAAGACGTACAAAGATGCTGTATTTCCCCCAGATTGTATTGGATAGAGAAATGAAGTAACATGTTCTTGGACCTAGCTGATAAAAATATTTTTGTATTTGTCTCATTGCACATGTAGCTTGGTAGTATATAAACCAAGTGTAGCAAGTAATTTTAATAGAGTGTGATTCAGAATTGCAAGAAAAATTCTCTGTATCTAAAATCACTTATAAGCAGCTGTGTACAATTTTGTATCACAGAGATCTTCATCAATATATATCTCTGGTGGAGAGTTAAATCCACTAGAAAATTTTTAAACTTGAGTTTATTTACTTTGAACTATATATTGTACTTTAGATCTTTCAATTTGAAAAGAATTGTCAGAATTTCATTCAACCCCCCTTCTGTAATTCTGTTGTTATATTGTTGGGAACTAACAGTTACCCATCATACAATAGTCCACAGGTTGCTTTAATTGCCCATGCGTTTTCTCCTTACTATTTTGTTCTTATATTCCCAACAAACCCAGAAACACTCAAAAGCTATTGGAAGATTTCCGGTCATCTTGTTATCCAAAAATCAATACTACTCTCCCTCTATCATTGCAGTAGATTTCATTTGGACCAATTGACAATCACTATGCACACACATATATATACAAAAAGTAAGTAAAGTAATTATATGGCGAAGAACACGCATATTGTTTTTGCGTATTCCAGTATGCGCATCATAGCTATGCGCATCATAGCTATGCGCATACCTTATGCGTATACCTGATACAACTCCCTCTTATTTTCATAGGATGCGCATCACGAATTTGCGTACTCACTATACGCATTCCCAGTATGCGCGTTTGACATATAAAAAGGGCCGCCCGCTCTATTAATAGGTATTCCGGTAATCTTTACTCACACAGCATGCAATTAGGGCCATCACCCCTATTCATATATATTCAAACATAATGTTCCTTCAATAATAGTGACTATGAGGTCCGTTGAATAATTATGTTCGAATTTATAATGATTTTATCCGGATAAATAAGCATTTCAGGATTTTTCGGAATAAAATCTATTCTTGGTCTTTTGGCACGGATTCTGGCAAGATAATTTATTATTTATATTCAAATGAATATATCAAATATATTTGAGATTAAAACTTTAAGAACGTCATGCTTTTAAATAATTTTGACAATTTTGACTTGTAAAAGTGATGTTTGAAATTTCTCGTTTTTCATGCGTTTAGTCGTTGCTATTCGTTTTCTAACAAAAAATAATTTAGTATGGAATATATCATTAGATTGAAATATTCATTCCAAATTCATGTCAAATAAATAGTGTTGGAAAACTTTTTAGGATTTAAATCCCGGTTTGACTGAAGTTGACTTGATTCTCGGAAAATGCTATAGATATAAACCTTGGGGAGGATTATTATCTGATTTAGTAAACTTCCTAGATTTCTAATTTAATTTTACACTTAATCGTAATTAACAAAATAATCTAAACCTACGGAAAAACAATAAATTTATATTCTCCTGCCTTGGTGTTATTACTTATCATCTATTTTTGTGTAAAAACTAAAATTATTTTAATTGTAACAACTTCAAAAATTATATTTTAAGTGGAATCAAAATAAGAAAATAAGTGGTAAAAACTTATCTCTTGTCGTCTAGGTTCTAAGATCAATTATTACTCAACTCCAAAAATTTGTTAGAACAGATACTAAATTGCTAAATATATAAATCTAATTATTTAAAAACAAGAATAAGAATAATTTTAAACAATAAAATAAACATTATACAAGTAATAAAAAATTTCCGACCAAACTTAGTATCTGAAGAGATGATGATGAAAAATTGAAAGACGAAAAAAGAATTACTTATTTATTTTTTTTATTTATCGTATTTCTCGTTTAACTTTTCTGCACACACTTGTAAGTTCTTTGATCGTATAGTTAAAATAATAATTTAAAAAAATTGTGAATAAAAATATACAACTAAAATTTTAATTTACAAAATTTTTTTTTTATAATTTATTACTTTAAATATGAGGTCAAAAAACTTAAAAATTTATATAGAAAAGTCAAAGTTAAATATAAAAAAAAATAGAGAGAGTAAATAAATTGAGAAAAAAAAAAATTTGAACAAATTACAGGGGGCCGACAACACATTAATGCAAGTGGTCATCTCAAGGTAGCAGGTGTATGTAACTTCAATATGTCGGTTCATTCTATAATTATTTTTACGATTTTTTTATGACGTGCCCAATTATATTTACTAAGCATTAAATTTTTTAAGTTTGACTTATTTTGATTGATTTTCATATTTTAATGGTGATGAATCCCCCTACATATTAAAAAATTTCACCAATCAAACTGATCTAAACACATAAAACTTAGCAATTAATGTGTGTCCATAAGCATATATTAGAAAGACTAGGAGTGAGCAACGGGTCAGAACCGAACCGACCCGAACCGGAACCGAAAGAACCGAGAACCGAAATAGCAATATTTTAATAACCGAACCGGACCCATTTATATGGAAGAACCGAACCGGACCCGAACCGTAAATTTCGGTTCGGTTCGGTTCAGAACCGAAAGAACCAAAATTTTATTTTATTTCAAATGTATTTATTTTTATATTGTTTTTTGCTCTAAAAGTTTGATTATTTATTAGGGTAATTTGGTTTAAAAAAGAATAATTATTAGAGATAGATCATTTTGCGTTCAAATCTTTCAAATTAATAAAAACGATATAATTGAAGTATTGTATAGATAATATTTAAAATATGATAATATAACATTTTTTAAATATAATATAATATAATATGTGTATATATAATATAATATATATGTGTATAATATAATATAATATATATATATGTATAATATATATATACATACATAAATATTCGGTTCGGTTCGGTTCTTACGGTTCTAGCATACTAAGAACCGGAACCGAAATTTCAGAAAAATGAGAACCGAACCGGACCCGAAATATGTAAGACCCGAACCGGAACCGAAATTTCGGTTCGGTTTAGTTCTCGGTTCTGAACCGGAAAATGCTCACTCCTAAGAAAGACCGTTATTTCTATGTGTATGTGTGTATCCGTTTCTATGCAGTAACATTAATTTTTTGCTTAATATTCTTTTTTTTTTCTAAGTAAAAAAGTTCATTAACGAAACAAAAATACATTATACTAGGTAGGGCTGTAAGTTGGGCAGAGTGAGCTGAGTTTCAAGCCGGATGTAATTCGGGTCGAGCTAAGCCGGCTCGTTTAACTAATCGAGCCTAAATCTCTGCCCGAATTCAACTCGTTTTCACGAGTCGAGTCGAGCTGACTCGTTTAGCTAATTGAGCCGGTTTTAACGAGTCGGACGAGCCAGCTCGTTTAATTTTATACTTAATTGGGTCTAAAACTCTACCTGAACTCGGCTCGTTTAATGTCACGAGTCGAGTTGAGTGAGGAGCTCAGTTAAACAAGTTCGAGCCAGGCGAGCTCGCTAGCCGGGCAGTTCGAATTAGAGCTCTATACTAGGGCATTTTCAGGCTCCCGCTCAAGCCAGTCAATCAGAAGTTCACACCAACTACATCAATAAAAGTTGGGTTAAATATCAAATTAATTTTTGAAGTGAAAGTTATATATCATTTCGTTCACTTATCTTAACAGCATATTATTTTGATCATTATAGTCATATAAATATCAAATGAATACTTGTAAATATGTGCCGAGAAAGTAAATATTATGTTTTGTCGAGTTGTATACATTTTTTTTCAATGCTAGTTTAACTAAATGATAAGTTGTGAATTACAGTAATTTAGAAAATATATCTAGATTTAAAAAAGTTATTTACTATATATTTTTTAATTAAATTAGATAAAATAATTGTAAAATTTAAAATAAATAGTAAATAATTTTTTTAAAATCTAGATATTCTATCCATAATACTAGAATTCACAATTTTTCATGTGGTCTTAGTAGCGTTGAAAAAAATGTCTAGAACTCAACAAAAGATAATATTTACTTTCTCAACACATATTTAGAGGTATTTATTTGATATTTATATGATTTTAGTGATCAAAATGATATCCCGCATTAAGATCAGTGAATGAAGTGATATATGACCTTCACTTCAGTAATCAATTTGATATTTAACGCAATAAAAGCATAATATAATAGAGAAATAATCTCTAGATATCAAATGTTTAATTAAAACTCTGACGCATAATTTTTTTTTTCTCTAAAAGTCTTCACAACTAAGCTACCAAGTTGGCAGGGGTTGGAACAATCTCCTCCATGAAGTCTTGTATTCCTTTCTGTCCAAATGAAGCACGCAGCAGCAGCTGAAATAAGGCGGTCCAGTTTGACTTTTAAGAGCTGCCTTTCATTGAAGTCAAAAACTCCACATTTTTGCTATGATTGACAGCAACTCAACCATGCTCGCTCGAAGGTTACTCCCTCCGTCCAAATGATTTGTTATCATTTGGATTGAACACGGAGATCAAGAAATAAGAGTAAAGTATTAGAACGTATTAAAAAAGTGGGTAAAGTGATGAGACCTATTAATATTTAAGTAATTGATTAGAAAAATAGTGATAATTAGTGGGAAGAAGTAGGTCCATTAAAGTTTTTAAATTATTAAAACTTTACTATTTTAAAAAAAATTTGAAATGTAAAGAATTGAATGGGACATCCCAAAATAGAAAATGATAAGAATTGAAATGGAGAGACGGAGTATATAATTGCAGCAGAGGCCCCCCAGCTGTGCACACTTTTGCCACAATAACAAATTGTACTAAAAAATATAAAGCCAATCAACTACAGTATACTAATACATTGTACATATATTTCATAAAGTGAAACAATAAGTACATGTTTAACTTATGCTGCAGGGCAGGTAGCTTTCCCATTTGTTGCTATATTAAATTTAATGCCAAAATTCGACGGATGTTTTTGTATAAGAAACCATACAGATAGATGCTCAGGTAGTAGTTTAAAAGTTACATAAGAGTACACACTTGTGACATTATAATCCTGACAATATTCCTACAAATTAAATAACGCTTCTTGCTTCCTTAGTTGTGAAAGACTTGAACACTGACTTGATTTTTTTGATACACATTTAGGCTTGATATATAAGAATGGGAGCTTATTGGATTCTTAGCTATGTTGGGTTAGCCTTTGCTATGGTAGTCTTGTTGGTAGCTTTGAAAATTGTTTACAGATGGTGGATATTGCCCATCATGACTTACTTGAAGATTCAAAGGAATGGATTAAGTGGCCCATCTCCAAGTTTTCCTCTTGGAAACATTACTCATATGGTGGCTTATTCAAACAAAAATACATACCTTTCTTCTGCTTCTTCTTCTTTAGATAGCAATAGCATAAGCCACTGTATCCATTCAAAGGTGTTTCCATACTTTGCTCAGTGGCAACAATGTTATGGTTAGCAACTTAACATTGTCAAAATTATATATCCGCATGCATGTAGAAGAAAGAATAAAATGTATGATCTCATTATTGTTCATTGCAGGAAAAGTGTTTGTGTACTGGTTGGGGACCGAACCATTTCTATATATTGCGGATCCTGAGTTTCTAAAACAAATGTCTTCAGCTGTAAAGGGAAAGACCTGGGGAAAACCCAGTGTTTTTAGAAATGATAGAAAACCTATGTTCGGTACTTATGGCTTGACTATGGTCGAAGGTGACGACTGGGTTCGCCACAGGGCTGTTCTCACTCCCCTCTTCTCTCCATCTAATCTAAAGGTTAAATTATTTGAAAATTCCTATATCATTTTATACTCTGCATTAGGATTATAACTTGGGATATTTTTATATTTCTAAATGAATCACTTCAAGCATTTTAAAATGTGCGTGCCTTCTAGGCCATGGGTCTGTTGAGTTTTCGGTTTTTATTTTGATCCTGATTTTAATGTACACATGAATCCACATATATAGCCTGTCTGTTCTTATGTGTATGTGCGTGCCTTCTAGGCCATGGGAAGCTTGATGGTGATGGTAACAAATAAAATGTTAGACCAATGGACCTCAACGATTAATTCTGGCCAACAAGAATTCAATATTGAATCAGAGATTTCGACCACAATGGGAATGATTCTTGCCAAAACAACCTTTGGATTGAACTACCATAACGGTGAAGAAGTGTTGCAGAAACTAAGGGCAATGCATCAAGTTCTGTACACTTCCAACCATTATGTTGGAGTACCATTCAGCCAATTTTTGTACCCTAAGCAGTACGTCAAAGCAAAGAGGCTAGGTGATGAAATAGATGCTCACTTTATAACAATTATAAATGATAGAATTAATTTAAAGCAAAGTGGTCACCTAGGTAGTAGTAGCAGTACTACTGCTGATCTAGAGAAAAACTTGCTAGACCTAATGTTGGCTGATCATGATAATACAAAGCCATTAACTACTAAAGAGCTGGTTGATGAATGCAAAACCTTTTTCGTTGGAGGTCACGAAACTAGTGCATTGGCACTAACATGGACTCTATTTCTCTTGGCCGTGCACCCCGAGTGGCAAAATCAGCTCAGAGAAGAGATCAAACAAGTTGTAGGAAATGAACATGTTGATGTAGCCATGCTTAGTGGACTAAAGAAGGTAAATCACGCACTCACAAAAACACATTTGATTGAGAATACTTAAATTTGATTTTCAATTAGTACAAATCTTTGTATTAATTTTGCAGATGGGATGGGTGATGAGTGAAGCTTTGAGATTGTACCCATCAGCACCAAATGCACAGAGACAAGCCAAACATGACATTCGAGTAGGTGAGATTGTTATTGCTAAAGGTACAAACATATGGATTGACATAGTTGGAATGCACCATGACAGTGGTCTTTGGGGCGACACTGTTGATGAATTTAGGCCGGAGAGATTTGAAGCAGACCTATATGGTGGATGCAACCACAAGATGGGGTTTTGTGCCTTTCGGTTTTGG
This sequence comes from Anethum foeniculum, assembly GCA_003724115.2. Lineage (NCBI taxonomy): Eukaryota > Viridiplantae > Streptophyta > Magnoliopsida > Apiales > Apiaceae > Anethum > Anethum foeniculum. The sequence continues at coordinate 15,206 of PHNY01299008.1, forward strand.
AGGGAGAATGTGTATTGGTAGAAATTTGGCAGTCATGGAGTACAAGATTGTGTTAACCCTAATCTTGGCTAGATTTTCATTCTCTGTTTCACCATATTATTCTCATTCCCCTGCTATCGTGTTCTCACTAAGGCCTAGCAAGGGAATGCTCCTACTGGTTCAACCTATTTAGTTGGGCAGATTAATTTTTGTTGCATCTAGCTGTTTTCTTATTTAGTTAAAATTTATACCAGGGCTAAATTGTAATATCATGTATTTTAACATTTATTTCCTATATTATATATCTTTTTAAGCACAATGGGTTCATGTAATTTTTATTTTTATTTTGTCTGGGATTTATCTTGTTTTGAATATTTAATCTTGTTCGTAGTATATAATCATCAAAGTTTTACATTATTTTCCAATATTACAATTTGTAGATGATTTTTTTATAGAGATATAAGAAGAATTTGGATAAAGTGTATTATTTTTTATAAATATTTTAAGAGTAGTGATAATTTTTGTCCATATCTTCTCAAGATGCCTACCTGGATTAAGTCTGAGTAGTCCTTTAGGTTTACGAATCATCTATTGATAAAGTTTAAACGCAGAACTTTTCCTCTATTATTCTTCAGAAGTAAGCCTTCTACCATACATATCATTCTCATATTATTAGTAGGATGCTTGTAGAATAAAATATCAGTGTTTGGTCATCATACATATCATTCTCCTATTATTAGTAGGATGCTTGTAGAATAAAATACGCAAGTTCTTCACCGCCACAACGCTTATACTTGTGTTGACGATATGTATGAATAGTGATGTGTCATAGACAACCCATTATATTCGAACATTATGCCTAATAAGTGATGCGTCGTACGCATCACTTTCTTCACATCACACTGAGGTATACCTGACTTTCGTCTAAGGATAGTAAATGATGTGTCTTATCACTTTAAGTTTAGTAAGTGATGCTGTCTCACTACTTCTAGCTTTGTAAGTAATACTTCTTATCACTTTTCATTTACTAAGTAATGCATCTCATCACTTTAAGGTAAATGATACTTCTTATCACTTTGAGTTTAGTAATGCTTTGAGCTTAGTGAGTAATGAGTCTTATCACTTTTAGCTTAATAAGTGATACTTCTAATCATTTTGAGTTTAGGGTCATTAAGTGATGCGTCTCATCACTTTTTAGCTTAAATCTCAGATTAGAGGTTTATCTTGCATATCGCTTTATCTTCAACATTGATCTAATACGCATTACTTTCTTGACAACGTACCACGTACCATTGATCTTGTAGGACTTATTTGATGTTTCTAGTACCAATACTATGTTTGCCAAAGTTTTCTATCAGTAAAAAGACAGAGTAACACATATTGAAACTTCTATAATCTGAACGCTGACATTTTAACATACACTTCACGGTAAGTATTGACCAAGTTCTAAAAAAAATGTGAAGATTCAAATGAAACGATGTACATATAAACTGAGAAAAGAAAAAAGCAATGAAGTGCTTTGCTCATCATTTGAGTATGGTAACCCCCGGAATATGTGTTTGGCAAGCTTCTATAGTAGTGTCAACTGAATCTTACTATGCAGTCTTTGACCTCTTCAAGTCTGAAAGTTGGTCATAGAAAACTCCAGGCTTCCTGTACTCAGCCCCGTATAATGCCTAACACAAGATTATATATCAAAATTGTTAAAAAGTCTGTAGCTGGTTCATAAGGATTCTCATTATGCAACATTATTTTTTTTAGTAAAGAGACTATTTCCAGAAGTTTGGTGATCTGACGAGTGGCAAGTAAACGCTTAACCCTAGCATTAAACATAACCTTCCCTTACTACGTACACTCAAAAATTTGCTTATTCAACTGCATTATCTTTTTTTCAGACACCTATCAGATTAAGGTGCCTTTTCATGGTGTGCTGGATAGGAAAATATGTACTCGGAGAATAATTTTTTCCCGACGCATGTATTTACACTATTAAGTGCTGGAAACGTTTTCATATCACTGTTATGGGTCTTAATGTCTACTAGAGATCAGAACTCGTTAGGCCATAAATTTTCAATCTTATGTGTGTAGTTCATAATTTTTTTCAGAAAACTAAACTAAATATATGATATTGTTATGGTTTAAGATCCAACTGGAATTAGCTACGTAAGGAACCTTATTAGTTTTCAATGATTTTCAGGCTTTGAGGATGCATCAGATTCGTGCTGAACGACTCAGACAAGGTAGGGCAAGCTTAGAAATACACAATGTTTTGGTAATGACGTTCTTGCTGGTGACAAGCAGGGGCTAAAGAAGACCATGACATGATGCACTGTTAACTTCTGGTTTACTGTTACTTTTGCCACTGTTAGTTAATGTTACGACTTGCAGCAATAGTTATTTTTGTACCATATCATTGATTGAAGTTCTCAAAAACCGTGAGTCTTTACGGAAATAGCCTATAATAATAGGGATAAGCATAAGGTCTTGCATACATCTTATCATCCCTAGACCCTACTTCCTAGTGGAATGTACTATGTAACTTTGGTTCCGAACAAAGTAAATACGAGTAATGAGTCGGTACTATATGTAGTATGCTAAAATATCAGCAAGACACATAAATGACAGAAAAATCATACTTTAAAGACTTGGTGAAATGAGAGCGAGTTGCCTGATTATTTAACCAAGTGAAATTGTTCCAGTAGGAACTAGAAGTAGTGTGCATGAAATTTGAGAAAGCACCTGCACTGCGTAAGCTATGTAAATCAGTGAAGCTTCAGACCAAGGTTTCCCAATAAATTGAAGACCAATGGGCAATCCACCTTTGTCATATCCGACCTAAGGTGCACAAACACTCAGAGAAGGCTAACACTTTGTAACTTATAATGGGATCTAGATTACCAAAAGGACAAATGCAACTTACAGGAACAGTTACCGCTGGCAATCCCAAAAAGTTTCCTGCTATCATGTAACGTACTAGTGCAGCTGAAATAATATAATCAAATTCCCTTTGAGTAATATGTTGAATGACTGGACACAAATGCAGTTGTACGACAGGTACAAATAGATTATCAGGATTTTCAGAAGGAATAATCTTCAAGATCAGATAAGTATATTTTTCATATATCGTTGGAATTTTTCAGATATCAATATTATTCCCAAAAAATTATGAACTAAGATCGATATCAACATTATTCCCAAAAAAATATGATATAAGATCAAATAACTAAGGTACAATAATTTTTTAGGCATGTCATACCGGCATTAATATAGTCCAATTCACCGGTCTTCAGAGCATCATCCTGTATTGTGTAGGCTGTTACACTGTTAACAGAAGCAAATTCATTTTGGGCAAGAGCTTAACGAAGTAGGTAGATTATAGAAGAAAAGACAGGTCTACATACCCAGTCGTCGGTGTAACAATAACATCTGCTTGATCAAATATCTTTTGGTGAATTTGCAACTGGCGGTTCCTACATATGCATGGTTGGATGTCATAAGATCCAATAGAAAATGACAGAATGCGGTTTAAAAATTACACGACAGGTAGTGGATTTCTTGCTTGATGGATCTGCACTAAGAACTATTTTGGTAGAGCTCCCTATATCACTAATACCCAATTCTAATGATTATCGCTTGATCATGCTAAGGTCGAGTATTGATCTTTATATGCAATTTAGTTAATGTAATCCAATTTACTATAATTTGCTTTGACATAATTAATAATTCAACTATAAGAATGAATGAGTACAGATATTGCCCGGATTAAACTAAAATTGGTTGCGTTGATAAGTACCTGATCCTTTGAGCATTTAAATATTCCTTGCTGTCAAAAGCGCCATATATTGAAAGTGCTACCCTTGCATCCCACCCTACTTCATTCATATTCCTGATGATGAGTTTCAGAAGATTAATGTTGATAAATTACCTCGTTTGTCAGCTAATCTATAACTTGAAGTTTGGTGAAACGTACAATTTCTCTAGATGGCAAGCAAGTGCAGAGGTACACTCAGAACCAATGGTCAAGTAATGTGCCAGGCGCATTGCCTCTATCTCCGGTAAAGTCACATCCATAGTCTTTATATCACATGACAGAACAAAAAATAAAAACCACAAGTTAGAACACAATTGCTATACCTGCAGTTTGAGGTGCAGATTTACAAAAAATAGCAACGAAGAAATAACATTATCTGTTAATTAGAAGAGTATTAATTTTTTCTCCTAAAATTTTAAGATGATTGTATTGTTTTTTTCATCAAAAAAGGATAATGGAAAGAGAACTAGTTCTTTTGAATCAATATATTAATATCTTAATATAATTTGATTATGTGTGTGTGTGTGTGTGTGTGAGAGAGAGAGAGAGAGAGAGAGAGAGAGAGATGTTATGCTAACTGTAAAAGTGCAAAGATAAATGTGCAAAGGAGGAACTATACTTCATTCTGTGGGTTTGAAACCACAGCAATAAATTTGAGGAATCAAACTATAACATTGACTCAGATACGAGACCAATAACTGCAAAAGTTATACATGACTGGGGAAGGAAGTTCTAAGCATTTATAGCTATAAGATCTAAAATAACTGAAAAAAGATTAAAAAGTTACTCAATGATGATACCTTCCATCCATAGATATTCTGGAGCTGAATAAGGGCATTAGAACAGCAAAGTTTTATGTCATAAGTGCAATCACTGAACCACTGATTCAACAAAAGGAACAATTATTAAGATAAGAGAAGTTATAAAATACAAAATACACATTAGGCATGCGATAATGTTTATGGTCCCTTTTCAGGTGTGGGAGTATTTGATAATGTAGACCTCATCATATTTTGCCAACTTGACTTCCGGCATGCAGCTTGGTAAGTTAAGAAGAGGTAGATGTACTTTCGGATGCTACATTCTCCAAAAGGAAAAACTAAAATCAGTATATACTTCTTTATGTTGCTTAAACATAGATACAAAGTACTGAAATGGTAAAAATCACCAAATTGCTGTATTGTTAAAAGCAACAGAAGATAACGTTACTAGTTATTAACAAGTTTGAATAGAAGATGATTTAATACTGTGAATAAATATCATAAAAGCGAAACAAGAAAAAAGATGTACCATTTCTGTAATGGGTTGATCTGATGGAAGTTGGGCGCTGATAGCGGAATAACTGCAAATAGTATACAGTTACTGCCTGTATTATGATGAATATTATGGCGTTGTGTAAATAGAAGTTACAGAAGAAGGAACCAGATAGTAAAAGACTGACACTATCATAGCATCCTCAACTGTGCCTGCAAGTACACCAACCATCCCAACTGTCCAATTCAGGGGAAGAACCCTGAGCATTAAAAATGAGAAATTATAATGGGCTCCCTAAAAACGTCCTGAATCCGCCTCTAAATGCACGCACAGTAACAAAAATGGCTACTCACCCAGCATGTGATACACGTCCAAAAGTTGGCTTAAAACCTACTACACCACATAGAGCAGCAGGAATTCGCACAGATCCTGCAAGCAAGACACGCAGAAGTAAATACTTTCATTACTTAATAGCAATCGAGATACACCAGAACCATTAATATTTAACACCTCTGAAACATCTATGGAATTCGTCTACAGAATACTTGGTGACATATTAGCATCTAGAGACATTTTATCACCATTTTACTTGGTATCCAGTGTAATATATAGACCGATAAGAAATAGTAACTCTTATCAAGAAATAATTTACCTCCACCATCAACACCAAGGGCAGCAGGGCACAATCCTGCAGAAACTACTGCAGCAGATCCACTAGAAGAACCTCCTGTGATCTTATTGACATCGTATGGATTTCGGGTGGACCTTCATTAGTCAGAAAAAAATGTAACATACCAAATATTTTTCAGTGTATCTTACCCTTGCGAATTTCTCATTCTTACTAAGTTACAAATGAGCAATGGCGTTCTTACCCGTAATGAGGATTTATGCCACTTGTTCCAGCACCAAGCTCATGCATATTAGTTTTTCCAACAAGAATTGCACCACATAGTTTCAGGCGCTTAACACAGTCCGCATCATCTGTACAAGGTCTGACTTTGTGCAACCACTTTGTACCTCCTAACCAAGCCATTTTCCAGTTCATTTTGAATACGGAATTTTGTATCAGTAGTTCTCAGAATAGTATAAATATTATTTTTCATAACAGAATACAATTGATGTGACTATGAACCTGAATTTACCAGTGGTTGGATAAGGCAAACAATCTATTTCATCTTTTACAGCAATTGGTACTCCGTCAAGAGCTGACAGCGGTTCCCCTGCAGAATTGGCAGTAAACACGAATGTCCCATGATTAACACGAAGCATGTTTCTCTATTTTTAATCTAGAAGACAAAATTAAATACCCTCTACAGTTCGTTGATCAGTTTAATATTAAATACTCACTCCAAACTCCATTTCATTGGTATTATTTTTTTTCCGTGTACAGAGTTTATACATCAATTGATTGAGGAGATGTTTATTAAATTCTCTTAAAATCACTCTGATAAAAAGTTTTTAGAAGTCGTCTAGAATTTCATCAACTCCATAGAGTCGTTAAAAATCCATATATCTGTTAGCTTTAAAAAAGTCGCTAAAAGTTGTTAAGTTGACAGACCTCCTAAAACCTCATGGTGTCGGGAGAAGGGATTAATAGGATCACATTACATGTTAACAAAAACCTTTATACAATATCAGCCCCTAAGTCTTGAGTCTTGAGTCTCTTGGTTAGAATATGGAAGTGCCATTTTAAGCAGATACGGGAAAGGAATATAGAAGAAAAGTTTAGTTGGGCAAATTACTTTAAATTTTTTCCCTAAATTGTATGTGCTTTGCGCCATGTCTACATCACTATATCAGTTGATCATCTGTATACATTCTCATTTGTTTGTTAAACAAGGTTTACTTAAGTACTTAAAACAAATTAAAAGTTAAAAACAATTGTATAATCTAATGATTGAATTGATAACAGATACCTCTTTCATATCGAAGGGTAGACTCATTAGCTTGCCGTAGAATATCTTCAACATCACAACTAATAAAGAATGACATCCGAAATGCAGGATCACATGACTTGCGGATGGAAGCTATAAATTGATCCGCAACCTATAGTATGACCAAAATAAGCTTCAATAACAATTTGACTAAAACTGTTATACAGAGCTATGAAATATTTATAGATAGGCTTAATGACCTTTTATGCCTTAAGGTTTGCACCAATATACCCATCAGCCCTGTGGTTCAAAACCGTTCCTTTTTTCCCCTAAAAACGTATCTTTTTACCCTTAGATTGGGAAAAAAGGTGTAAATTGATCGGTACAAGGGTAAAAAGATACGGTTTCGGTATTTCAGGGGGAAAAAGGTATGGTTTGGAACTATAGGGGCTGATGGATATTGGTGCAAACCTTAAGGCTTAAAAGGTCATTAAGCCTTATAGATATGAAGAGCAAAGATAGAGAAAACATATGTAATTCAGTAGTAAAATTTTGAAGTTCAAAATGACTGTCAGTATTAAAAGTAAAAACAGTAGTCCAATTTAGATATAAGTACTACATCTACACTATGTTACTACTTGCAACTAACAAAATGCACATACTTTCTTGGGAGTTGTTTCTCGAGACAGATAGGCTCTTGAATAGTCCAATATTGTCCAGTGCCTGAAACTAATGTTTTCCTTTTCTTGTACACTTGTTAAAGAATTAATACACTCAGTCGCCTGTTGAACTTGTTCCGGTGGTGATAGACCCGACTCCAGATGTTTTGTTTCTGGTTCTTTGTGCTCTGACATGACATATTAAACTTACAATTAAGGATTCATCTTAATTCATCTAATAACTATGATATTAGTGGTAAGTCAATATTTTATCATCAAGCAGTGGTAGAGACTTCCACAGATTGTTTAGCATTGATAACAACTGATTTCCCATTGCAATATATAGGCACATTCGGATCATATAAATACATAAGATCTAAGAAAAAATTTTACCTTCACAAGGGTGCAGAGGGACATATAGAGGTGGATCTTCAATCTCGACGAATGAAACCAACTGCAATGAGGGGTGATCACTTTATAGTACTATTTGTTATTTGACATGGTTACTCAATAAAACTTGTGACATGAATGTTGAATAAGAAGCCAACAGAAAAGATAGGCGGTGAATACATTTAACGTGACCTACAGCTCTTCTATGAACACACAAATGTATATGCTCATACAGTTAAATAGATAATTCTTCATTTTAGCTGATAAAAATATATGTTTATCTTCATTACGTTAATGAAATAATTAACCAGAAGTTTACTATCAAAGCATGATATAAAAATATAATCCAACTACCTGCAGGAAATTGTGTCAACACAAACACATTATCACTAATTAAACAAAGCGAAGTGTATACCTTGTGGATTTGATTTTCTCTCTTGAGTATGTAGAGCAAAAGAGGTTTAAGAATTCTCAGCTCTAAGAACCAGACAAACAATTTGATCAAAATTCCAGTCATCCGTGGAGCTATTGTAACACATCACATAAACAGATTAGTAAATAAACTGAACTCGCATTTGCTTATCTCAATAAAAATATTTGAACCAGTAAAATTCAGTTCAAAACTTTATTTTTGGTGCAGGATAATATTCATATGACAAAAAGTTGGTTTTACAGTGAATGTCATGTTTAACGCCATGGTCAGGTGCCTATCAGACCTTCATTGGACCTCTTAAACTGTTGATCTGTTTAATTTTAATACTATTGAAAACAGTGTTTCCAATTGAACATTAAATTATTACTGCAGTATATCATGCCATGCTACTACTATATAATCAGTAGTCTTAGCCTCGGAAACTAAATGTAGAATTATCTTTTTGATATAATTTTATGATTGCGGGCCCTTAGAACATGCAAGAAAGTAGTATGACTAGAGTTGTGTTTATTGCTACTGATTTCCAAACTTTAAACAGTAAGACCTACCTTTACCCCACAAATTCCCTTAAAAAGCCAAAAATCAATCTGAACCCTTTTTTAAGTAAAATCTTGAAACTTCAAAACTCATATTCAAGAGAGGTACAGAGTCATATCAATTCATCAACTTAGTAACAATCGTCGAGGTTTCAACCCTCAACGAAAACATATGTGCGTGCGTATTTAAATATCTGTGATCGACAATTACTACATATAAATAAATCATCATTCACATAAAAAAAAAAAAAAAAAAAACAGGATCAAAGTTTAGATACCCTTGACATTGGCTCTGATATAAACCTCATCACTAGTGGAGCTGATATCAACTTGATCAGCAGGCTTGTAAACCACCCTTTTAGTAATCCCCATTGTGATTAACAATCAACTTGAATATCTATAAGTAGTCTTTGGTATGTATAGTTGTAACAATTGAATATATACACAAACAAGAACCAAGAAGGTGGGTAGATAGGTACAGAGCAAGAGTAGAAGAAGCATGAAACCAATACTACCCAACAACAATGAGTAATAAATATTGCAAGACCGGATGGGCGGAGATGATGGCACAAAATTAATACAAGCGTATGTAATAAATACTAGAATATGGGATTATACATGCACTGATGATGCACATGGTAGTAAATTATACTATTTAAATTATAATATTGATAAATGAATTGAAGGGGATGATGTTATGGAAAATGAGAAGGAAAGTAAGAAGATAACAACAAACAAAAGGAAGAGTGAGGGGGTAAGTAGAAGTTGAAACTGAAATTGACAAATTCAAGGATGACAAAAGATGAGATGAGGGAGGGTTTTGTTTAGTTTGTTGATAGTTTGCAAGTAAACAAGTGGGTAGGCCTTTCTAGTTTTACTACTCAGGAAGCTTGTGATCGTTTTCCCAGCGACCCAACTAATCTCTACGTTTTTCTTACAAGACATTGAACACTAAATATTTCTTACTTGCATGTACACCGGTTTTTTCGTGTTTCTTAGATCGGGTCGACTACTTATCTTTTCTATTTTTTCGATTTTTTTTAATATTACATACTTTTATATTTTAATTTAAATATAAATTAAACTAAATTACCCATACTATTTCGAAAAAATAGTGGATCAGTTATTTGAAATAGAAAATATAATGAATTTTAACTTAAAAAGTTGATTGGTTAGTTATTAGTAATTAAATATTTTATTAAATTAAATTGGCCATGATATTTTTGAAAAAGATGTTTTTAGTTGGAAAAATAAAGAAATGTAACGTGTTATAGTTAGAAAAATATATATAAAAAAAAAAGGTAACTTGTTTTAGTTGAAAAATGTAATTGGTTTATATATACTAATTATGATTAAAATAGGAGTTGTTAATAATTAAAATTTTTTATTTTATTTTATTAAATAGAATTGCATGTTATATTTTGGGGAAAAGAGTTATTTTAGTTGAGAAAAATAAAAAAAATAACGTGTTTTAGTTGAAAAGGTTAATTGGTTTATATACCAATTAGAATTAATATAGGTTTAAAATAAATAGGTTAAAAATAATTAAATAAATACAACAGGTACCTGATCGACTACCAACAAAATTTTTATTGTTCGTCTTTCATATAATACTAGCTTAGAACTCGTGCGATGCACGGATTTCTTTAATATTATATAATTTTTAATTCAATATGAATTGAATTTTTTAATATTATATGATTGATTTATATTGATAATAAGTTTTTGTTGAAAATGATAATTGGTTGGTTACTTAAAAAAATTTCTTATTTTATTAAATGGAATTGCTTTTTTATTTTTGAAAAAGAAGGGGATTTGGTTAAAAAATATTAGAAAAGGTAATGTTTTTTAACTGAAAAATCAATTGGTCAGTTATTAGTAATCATAGTATTTTAATTCAATTTTATTAAATTGATTGCATGTGATATTTTCGAAAAAATGAGCTGTTTTAATTGGGGGGAAAAAAAAGTAGCATATTGTAGTACATGATATTTTTGAAAAATAAAGATATTTTAGTTATCTGTGTTATTTTTAAAAAAAAAAAATATTTTAGTTACTCGTGATATTTTGGAAAAGGAGATGTTTTAGCTAGAAAAGTAACATGTTTTAATTGAAAACGATAATTGGTGTTTTAGTTGAAAAAGTTAATTGATTAGTTATTAATTAAAATAATATTATTAATAAAAGACCAAAAACCGTTGAACCAAAATTTTTAATATTTCGTCTATTATATAATAGTATAGATAGTAAGTATATATTTGACTGTCCATGATATTTCTGGAAATAGAGGTGTTTTAGTTGAAAAAAATAAAAAATTTAACATGTTTTTACTGAGAAAGGTAACTGTGTGTGATATTTTTATATAATGTATACAAAACCTTTTATGAAAATTAATTTTTAAAAAATATATAAGTAAGGGTAATTAGGTAAAATCAGCATGTACCAAAAAATAGGTACCGACGATCAAACTTTTAATGTTCGTCTATTATAATATAGTATAGATTATAATATAGTATAAACTAGCTTATATCTCGTGCAATGCACGAGATTTTTTTAATATTACATAATTTTTTAAAAAAATTAAACTAAAATTAAATAGAATTACCTGAGTTATTTCATAAAAGTAGCAAATTAGTTATTTAAACTAGAAAAGTTAATGTGTTTTAGTTGAAATAGTTAATTGATTATTTATTAGTAATTATAATATTTTATTTTATTTTATTAAATAGAATTTTCCGTGATATTTTTGAAAAGAGGGTGTTTTAATTGGGATAAGTTAAAAAGATAACTTGTTTTAGTTGAAAAAAATAATTGGTTTATATACTAATTAGGATAAAAATAGGAGTTATTAGTAATTATAATATTTTATTATATTTTATTAAACAGAATTGTCCATTTATATTTTTTTAAAATGAGATATTTTAGTTGGAAAAATAAAAAAAAATTACGTGTTTTAGTTGGAAAAGGTAATTGGTTAATATACTAATTAGGTTTAAAATAAATAGGTCATAAAAATAATGAAGGGCAATTAAGTAGAAATAATATTAATAATTAAGTATAATTAAGTAATTTTAACAAGTACTGTAAACCGACTACCAAAATTTAATATATCATATATTAAAGATAGATAGATAGATTAGACTTTTTCTAAAACTATAGATAACATAATTAAAAAATGAATCGCATAGGTGTAATCTAGTTTTATTGATAAGCCAAAGAAATAGTGTATGGTGTTTTTGGCATTGGTTTCGTACTTTGGCCTTAAAATAATTAAACTATACTACATAACATTTTTAAAATACGTGTTAGAAAATAAGAATCTCGGCAGGGGTGAATGACTAGTTTAAGACTTTTTCTTACTTCTTTAAAAAAAAAAAAGCTCTAATACCAAAATATCAAATGTAAATAATAACGTGAGAGTATATAGATCAATTTACTTTATATAATTATAAAGAAATTGTTGCTACAGCTCCAAGAAAAATAATAGCGTTTTTCTTGACTTCTTCTCAAGAAAGTTTTCTCGAGTTTGGCTTATAGGAAGAGAAAAGAGAATTAAAATGTAAATCTTCTATCTGTTACACTTCCAAAAAGAATGGAGTGTGCACACTGTTAATAAGGTATTATATTGTGAGTTGTGCAGACCCTTTTTCAGCTGGAAATTCTATGCGTGAGACACGTTGCAGCTTTATTAGGACCACCATAATTATGATATTCGTTCCTTATCTTTTGCTGTGTGTTTTCTTTTCTTTCTCTTCAAGTTTTAACTGTAGGCTGGACATATGTTCATGGACCATCTCCATGTACATTGTGCTGTAGTGATTTTTTCTTCATTTCTGAAAATTGTACCTTCATTTATCTTATTGTGAACTGACCAAGTGAGGATATCGTAAACTTTAATGCTCCTTGACATCATACTTCACGAGATAGTACGAATTTGGATTTCACGATATAAGACTTCTCGATATAGGACTTCGCTATGTAGTTCAATCTTGACTTCACGATGTGAGACTTCACTATATGAGACTTCTCGATATAGATCAATTTAACTTGTTGATATCGACGACTTCACGATATAGTTTTGATCACTTCGCGATATAGCTCTTCTAGACTTCACGATATTTGATTTAGAGAAATTTCTGCAACTTATTATCTTCAATAGTCTTCTTTCTTCAATTTGCTGCTTGAACAATTTTCATTGAACTTCTACCAAATTAATTTGTTCTATGACTGTTATATACAAGAATATTGCATGAAAATCTCTAAGCTCATTATTATAACAGTTGAGCTGACTAGAAAAGCAAACAAAAAAACTAAATTAAAACCTATTATTAATTCAAATAATAGAATCCATTTATTGTCACATAAGTAGACGTTATGATGGGGTAAATAATCGTGTGCCTGACAATATTGAAATTCGTAGGCACAATCTAATTACAGTAATAGTAAAACTGTTCACAAATGGGACAGTCTCTTTTGCAAATGAGACAGACTGTTTCTAAATGAGACAGACCCTTTTACTACAGCAG
>PHNY01299009.1:2153-23178 GCA_003724115.2 Anethum foeniculum
ATTTATTTTTTGGCTCTGCCACTGATGTATTATATGTTTATTAATATTGTAATAAATGCCGTATCCCCCGCACCTGAATCTCCATATATTTTGAATTGATCGAATCCCCTTATCCCCATCCACGCACCCCCACACCTGCACTCGTGCTTGTTAGATTCTGAGTCAGGATTTCCATTGGGGTAGTGGTTCTTGCTGACATTTGATTCAAATTTGTAACTGAGTCTCTAAAGATATATTTTTATTTAGGTGCTTGATTTTAGGAAAGAGTTATGACTAATTAGTGTTATTATTTCGCAATAATCTTGTTGATTTGTTTTAGGTGTAGCCTATATAAGAGGCACATTACTTATATTTGAACTCGAGTAAGATTGCAGTAATTTGAATGTATTTTTTAAGCTTTTTAATTCCAAAAGTTCTTAGGTGGTTGAATCACCCTTGTCTATCATTTATTGTTTTCCTTTATGATTTCTTATTTGTTGAATTTGTTCTACATAACTAGCTCGTTAAAATTATGGATCTTTCGTAATATCTTACTGGGAGAAAGAGGAAAGTAGATGATAATAATCCATAAATTTATTTTGGTTAGAAAATAAAAGTCACTTTGCAATATGTAAGTTTGCTTTACTTTTGTCGTTGATCTGTATTGGATTGTTGTCCAAGATTTCAAGGATTATCTTAATGTTATTTCTGTTGCTCCTTTATGGACTCTTCATATAGCAAGAAATTTAAAGATTCACCTTGTAGTTTGGTTGGAACTTGCCGGTGGGCGAGTGGCACTATTAGTCTGTAATGTGTAATTTGGATTTGTGTCACCTTTGCTACTGTTGCTGCATCACCTATCTTATTCAAAAAGTCCCCTATTTTGACTTGCTAGGATATCTTGCTAAAGATATGATATGTGAATCCTATAGCAACACTTCAAGCCTTGCTACTATTAGTTCTATTATAAGTTGACAAAAAAAAAAAACTATCAGGGTACCATGTCAAATTACTAAAAGTAGCTGAACTGTAAGCTGAGAGGTTTACATTAATGGTTGTTAACTTGTAGTTCTATTCCCTAATTTATCTTCTAAACACATTTCCTGTGCATGTTAGTTTGAAACAAATTGTTTATTTAGGACATATTTTGACTGAAACTGATGATAATCATGTAACTTCCTCTCCATTTCAGGTAGAGAATGGCAAAGAGTTATGCTTTTGGATGTTCTTGGCAAAGATCCAAAGAATTATAAAGCAACCTCAACTCAGCAAGAACAGTCAAAAGTAAAGGGACAGTAAAAATATATATTCCTCAAATTGCTTCAACTCTAGATGTGCCCAATTTCGCTTTTCCTTGTAAAAAATGTGATCTACTGTACTATTTATGCTTAGATATCAATGATCTCGTCTTCAGGCCTGTTACTATAGATTGTTATTTAGACATCGTTGCCTTGTAAATCATAAAATAACTCAAATTCTACCCTTCTTATATAATGGGTATACATTTTCTTTATGTTTCTTCTATCAGAAGGCAATTAAGCCAGGTACTTGTATTGTCCTTTGACAGAACTAAGGTATGACATCCTACACCACTATTCAACAGCTGAGTAGATAAATAAAAAACTCATCTCCTCTGCTTTATCTTTTGTTTTTCGAACTCGAAGAGTTCACTTTTGCTACTTACTGATACGATGTATCAGACAATAGATGATTCTTTTCTTTACAAGTTGAAGGGTCAAATTATGTTTTACTTGTTTTAGTTAGATGTGTGTGTATTAGGTAGGAGGTCAAGATAAGTTCCTTTTTTACATAAAAGTATCTGGAAAAGGAAGGTATTAGTGAGTGATTGGCGATTTGCTTAGGTTGATGTGGTGTATTATATCTTGAGCTAGCTGAATGGTTTCCCGGTGCATCATTTTTCCACTAGCTGGTTCCCTAGATGTGACTAAAGAAACTTTATAAAGTAGGGTTGACTACACTTTGGAGCTTATTAGACTTCAATTTTATTTTATTTTTATAAAAATCATTAGAATTTGTTGTGGTAACATAGTTAATCTCATTTTAAAGCTAATTATTATTGCTAATTTTATAGAGGAAACATAGTTTGAGAATGAAATTAATGAATGTTGGAAAAATTGTAGTATATATTAATAAATAAATTTTAATCCAAAAAATTAACATTTATTTGCATAACTAGGAAGTGGAAGTTATGGGGAAAAGGATTGGAGAAGGTGATAGAAAGGCATAACTGAAAATAACTACCTCTAATGTAACCGCTCACTCTACTTGACAAAACTATCTCCAGTTTCTTGATCTTTTCTTCTCCTTGTTCTTGTTTCATTTCATCATAGCCCAAGATTTGTATTTGCTTACACTAATCCATTTATTATTTCTACTCATAATGATGAAGAACCACCATGCAACTTCTTCATCAACTTCTGATCCTCCTATTAACAGTACTCCTCCTAATTCTGTTGATCAAGAAATGGTCAACCGCCAATTCTTTCGAACCAGCTTTCATTATGATGATAATGATGATGATGAACAGAATGTATCCAAGAAGATGATGATGATGAACCCGAGAAAGAAAAGAACCAAAACGGTCAGAATCGACAATGCTACTAGTGCTACTACTTCTAGTACTAATCTTGTTGTTGCTGCTAACAAGCCTAAGTATAGTAAGAAACCGGACCCGTCTGCTCCGAAGATTACTAGGCCTTGTACTGAGTGTGGAAGGAGGTTTTGGTCAGAGAAAGCATTATTTGGTCATATGCGTTGTCATCCGGAAAGGCAGTGGCGTGGCATTAACCCTCCTCCTAATCTCCGTCGTTCATCTACTATTGATCATCACCGCATTGCTGATGATCGTGTTTCATCAATGACTGAAGAGGATCAACAAGTGGCTTCTTACTTGTTAATGTTGGCCAAGTCTCCTCCACCTTGTATTACTGTTGTTTCGGATCAAACTAATCCTATTAGTATGACTAGTAATTATGCAGTTGGGTTTTTCGATTCTGAGATTAAAAATCAGAATGCAGACTTTGGCTGTGGGGATATTGGTGATACTTCTCTGGATCACGGGGCTGGTCCTTCTGGGGTCAATAGTTTTAAGTTTGAGTGTTCCAGTTGCAAGAAAGTGTTTGGGTCTCACCAGGCTTTAGGAGGTCACAGGGCTAGTCACAAGAACGTCAAGGGTTGTTTCGCTATTAACAAGAGTATTGACTGTAATACTGAGGAGGACTACAATAACATTGGGGGTCATGATCATAGAAATGTTGATTATGCAGGGAATAACTGCGGGGATCAAGATAAAATGTTGATTGCATTGGGGCACAGGTGCAGCATTTGTTCAAGAGTTTTTCCTAGTGGACAGGCGTTGGGTGGCCACATGAGGTGCCACTGGGAGAAAGGGGATGAGCCATCATCTTTAACACAAGGAGGGTCAGGGCCATATCAGCAATCCGCTGCAAAGGGAGCTTCTCCTTTGGACTTAAACTTGCCCGCGCCACTTGAAGATGACTATTTGTCATCCTCTTTGAATTCTGGGCTGTCCCTGGACTTAAGCCTGGGTCTGTGAGCTAACTATGCATTTCTTACTTTCTTGGTGGCTTATTTACTTCGTAGGTTTAATACTTAACACGGAAATGTTGTTAATGGCTCCAAAACCAGGAGCAGAATACGTGTATGTGAATGTAAATCTGTAATATATTATACTATGTATACTTGTCTGTACTATTATTTACTACTAACAATAGAAAAGTTCAGTAAGTGTTCAAATTGGTGTATCTGTTTATAGTGATGTTTATGTGCATCTTCAGTTCCGTTGTTTGTGTTTGTTGCATGTATACTAGCTGAGTGTAGACGTTTTTAGCTAGTACACATGTATCTCTGGTCAAGTTATTGTCAAGAATCTGAAACAACCGGTCTCAACGTGATAGTAATTCTTGATACAACAATTCACACATTTCTTTTTCCTTTACTTCTCTAATATGTTTTTCAACGCTGTTCAGAAAATTTGTTTCATATCAAATTTGTTATGTGTAGTTTGTTTTTACTTTCTATGGAGGGAGCCATGCAAATTTTCTTCCTAAGTTCACTGTCCACTATTAATTTGTCTAGTATGTTTTTTCAAGTTAGCCATGTGTTCTATTTTGAAGCCAGTTAGCCCATGTATAATAGTTGCATTAATTTCAAAATTATCATGTTTGATATGTAGACTTACTCTATTCTTCTTATGACAACTGACCAACTGTCAAGTATTTCCATTTTCATGTATTATTAATCCTGCATACATGCAGCTAAGAACAAGATTGCATTATTGTGACTGTACCATTTATAAGGTGTTACTACAGTCACTAATCAGATCCGAAAGTCTAATGACTTGTTACTGCATATATAAACCTCCAATTTTGATTATTCTTTATGAAATTCATCCATGTTTATCAAAATGTCACTTTTTGATCAGCAGCCTTCAGATGTTCAGTCTGTAAAACACCTCTATGGGAATACTGCAGACTGCAGATCTTGGCTACAGATGCATGGCTTTAAGGAGTTGCTTAGAAAAAAGCTTAAAATCTATCAGAGCACAATTTGATATAAATCTATGGTTCTGGTTTGAAGGTTTAATTGTTTATAAGCAACAGCATAGCAATTATGAATGGCATTTCAACATAGCCTGCAAAACAGTAGATAGCTAATTTTGCATTAACACTGTTATTGCACCAACATCCAATTTCTGATGTGAAAAAAATAGTCTAGCTATAGCTAGTTTAGCATTATATCCGCTATTAATTTTTAAGGCACTCGCTATTATTATTTTACTGAAACGTGATTCATTTCATGTATGAGGTCCAGATCATGATCCTTTCCTTTTTTTTTTTTTTCCTTTTACGAAGAAAGTTAATTTGGACTACAAGCTTGTCGAGCTCATAAAGTCGTGGACATCTGATCACAGATATCTCCGTGAGAACTACATGATCGGATATATTTTACTAATGCAACCTATCGAAGTCCTTCACTGAAGTTAGCTGCTTCTATTCTAGACAAGAGCAATTCGCATTTACGAATGTAAATTTTCTGAATTAAACATACATGGAGGGCGTGACTTGGTTCAGTACAATATATATAACATTGCCGTCTTCTTGCTCCCAGCTCAAAATTTCCAATATAGTTAACCTACTAGTCATCTGTCGATTGGAAATAAAATAAAAGTTGATATTCTAGACAAAGAACAATTAAATAGATTTCATATACTAACAGGATATACATACATGTCATTTATCAAACCGAGGTTTCTAAGCACCTAGCTGCCCAGAAAATCATTGCAAGGCTTCTCAGCCGATATTCTAGAAGGAGGATCAAGAAATTTATTAGGAGGGAAAAAGTCGAAGAATCTTTTTGAACTTTGATACTAAATTTCGATGGACGGATGAATAGCTAGCTTCAGTATTTAGTTTGATTCAACCAGCTGGTATTGATTAGATTAAAGAATAATATCAGATACCTAATTTGTTGTTTATAGTATCGTGAGGAACTTGCCGATAATAATTGAGCTGACTTTACTAAAAAAGAATAATTGCTGATGCATGTTGTGACTTGTGATGTGGAGATAGATTCATTTCATTTTTTTTACCAGTTACCATTTTTCATGAAAAGGTTCACGTAAGCATTCCGGATGTTTCAGAACTGTTGGAGTTGTTTACGAGCAAGTAGTCCACCGCGTAATGGTAGAATCTGGGAGCTAGCAGTGTTCTGGAGATTATGCTTTTGCCTTCACTATCCACTTGAACTGAATACATTCTGTGTCACTCTGGAACTTGCTGGACATATATTCTGCAATCACTTTGTGGTTAGTGGTATTCAGTTGTCATGTATACTCAAACCTTTCATGCTATTATTTACTACTAATATTCTTCACTTTTTATCTTATATTAGAGATTAAAAGTAATAGAGATAGTAGATGCTTGTAGAAAACTGGAACTGGAAAAAAACAAGAATTTCACGGAATCGAGATTCCTTTTCTCCTTGTGGGGGATCGAGGGTGGTCCTAGGTTTCTAAGCTTGTATTTTAGTAGATGACATGTGTGTATGCCCATTCTCGTCGACGAGAAGCCACAGAAAAGGATGACCAAGGTAGATGCAAAGAATGTACTACACTAGAACCTCGCGATAAATGAATAATCTCATCAAATAAATTACATTATGCTTTCAATTTTAACCTCGATAAAATTCTTATGTCGAGGTGTTCAATTATCGAGATTTATGTGTATCTTCTCATCACCTTCTCTCTGTTGTACCACCACTGATACAACAACACTAGTACATATGAATTCCATTAATGGTGAAGAAAATATTGAAGTTGTTCACAAAATACCTCTGCAAATATAAAATATAATGAAGTATATGGTATGAGATAATCACAAGAATCTTCTTGTATAAATTAAAGTGGAGGATACATACAGGTATCCATGATGAATATACATGTTCTACTGATTCTATTGGCTTGTGCATGTCACAGTTCAGTTTAATATTTAAAGTACTTCTTCTTTTTTTGACACAGTCCATCTTTATAATTTAGCTTTTGTTTTATTTTAAGATGTTAGAGAAGTTAAGAACTTCAATTTCAACTTCTCTTTTTACAAGAGAAGGGAGGCCGTGGCAGCCATAATAAAAAAGAAAAAAGAAAAAAAAAAGAGAGGCCGTGACCTAATTATTTATGCTAGTATAAAATGTGAACCACAAATATATTTATTAAACAATATCTGAGGAGACTGTAATAAATCAAGCCACAAGATTCCTTACTGGGGTATTTTTTTTAATTAATATTAAGCTGGAATCTGACTAGATGCTTGTGTAAGATTATCAATTGTTTATTGCTAATTAATTCCTAAACATATGTGGGGATAGGTGGAATGCTTAGCCTTAATACACTCTTCTTCCGGGGATGATTGTTGTGGCATATCTTTTTGCACGGAGTAATACTTGTTTTTTTTTCAGGGAGCCATTCACCGATTTTCACCTTATCGCACTTATTATCCGCGGGAAGTATGCTGCAATACTTAGTTACTTACCGGGATCTGACCTCAGCCCTATACATAAATAGGCTTTAAAAAGGATTTATAAGTGGAGCTCACATCATCAGACTCCTTAATTAACAATTCCTTGATGTACTGATCACCTGTGTGGTTTGCTTATTATAATGCTAATTGATGGTATCTATCTGCAAACAAAGAAGATGATGCAAGCACTAATAACATTGTTTAATGAGCATTATAAGCTTTTGCATATGTCACAACTCACAAGGTTGGCTATTAAATAACATTAACATCCTCTTCAATGACTAATCAAACTTGTTAAACTAATACTCTATGTATGTATGCACTTTAGTTAAGCTTTTGATTGTGTATGCTTTTGAAACTATGACTTTAAACAACCATTAGTATAACATTGTGTATGTGAAATGACAACTTACTGGAATTATATACAGAGTTGATGAACCAAGTTGAAGTAAAGCTTAAGACTTTTGATTAAAAATCTGATGATGAATACTACTAATCCAACACCATGCCATTATATTAAGTTCCTTCATAATTGAACAGATTAGTATACTAAGACTTGTAAGCTTCAAGTACATTAGTTGGTTGTTTCCTTATCAGCAGCACATGTGGGCTCTGCTGCTTTTGCGAAAGCATTATTAAGCAACTAATGTAGAAAATCCGCACCGTGAACTTAAAGATTATGATGACGATTACTGATTGTTTTTTGTTCCATTTACGTGCTGATTCTGATTTTAATAATATGCATTGTAATTTGTTCTAGGCCACCAAACAAAATAATGGACGCGGCGATCTGAACCAGCTGCTGCGAAAAAAGGGCATGGCCCCTCAAGAACTCTGAGGGGTGCTTCTGCATTGAAAGGTGTTTATCATTAACAATAACTAAGCGTCGTTTAAATGAGTTTAAGGTTAGTGCTTGAAGAGAAATTGAATCCAGCCTCTGGAGAATCTGTATAGGTAAAGCACATGTAGCGAATCAGAGAGAAGCACGAAACTCACAGTAAATGATGGATTAACATGTCTCATTTCAGGTGTTCAGAGCTCAAGTGCAAGGACAGATGGAACAACTTAACTAACAAATGTACATAGTATAAACTGGGATCTACACGAGAGTAAATTGTATGCAAATTTTACCCGAACGCAAAGTCGAAGGGATATTGAGGTTGTTTAAAGATAACCACACTATCATATTCATTAACATTTACTTGGACATTATCATTAATTTCGTGCACATTATCATTTTTATCATAGTATTCTCTGACAAATATTTTTTTTTCTATCATCATCGATAATATTAATTTTCATATTCACCTACTTTACTGCCTAGTTTATCAACATAAACATCATCATTTAACACATTATACACATTCAAACTAGCACTTTTTTTAAATTTTTTTCTTGGAACCAAGCTTTCAAAGATATATGATAACAAACACAAAAAAGCAACAAACAAATGTTACTTTATACAAAGATGATGAGACGACAAATCTTTAAAATATTCTTCTCCTTTTTTACAAGCTCCCAGTAAACAAATTAGGCAACAAATAATCACAATTGATCAGCTAGGGTTAATAGTGGTGGAGCATTTTCGTGTTAAGCCATTCCGCTATAATTTTTAGCAAATCGACTGAGATTCTACTAAAAATTATAACGGAATGACAGACGCTCCGCTAAAAATTATAGTAAAGTGCTGGGATCCCAACCGTTGAAATCATGATCCAACAATCAAGAAACTGAATGTTATTTAAAGGGTGTTGGCCCCAAATGACACTATTTGAGATGAAAATGTCCAAAATGTCACTTTCTAAAAATATGGCCCCAAATAGCACTTCAAAACACTATATCGGGTAGCGTTTAAGATTTTGGCGGAAAACGCTACTTCATCTTGCGTTTTGATTTTTTTTTTTTAATTTTTAAAACTCAAAACACAACATCAAGTTGCGTTACTATTTTTTTTAAAAAAAATACCTCTAAACGCAACTTAAGGTTGCGTTACCCCCTTTTTGAAACTCCTCATCTCTTCTGAACTTAATGTGAGGTATCGTTTTGCACTTTAAAATGCTACTTTAAGGGGTGTTTTGTTCAGATTTTATTTATATATTTTAATGTTTTAATATTTTTAAAATTCAAATCGGGAATTGGTGAACACTAAAATAATAAAAACCGTTAATAATTAGAGTTTGGTTCCTAGGATTTCGGGCCCGAAACCCTAGCTTTAATTAGGGTTTAGGCTCTAGGGTTTAGGGCATCCTAAACCCTAAATCGGTATATAATTTATTAATTTCTTTTTAAATGTTTCTAAAACCCAAAAGGGATTGGTGAAACCTAAAATGTTAAAAATTGTTAAGTAGTTGTGTCTTTTATTCTATTTTTTAATATTTCTAAAACCCAAAAGAGGATTATTGAACCCTAAAAAATTAAAAATTGTTAAATTAGGGTACACCCTTAAATTTTACAAAATATTAAATAAAAAATAATTGTTGATAACGTAACGTTAACTGGTGTTTCCGGGTTCAAAACGTGACATGAAATAAATTTGAAAATTAAAAAAATAAAAACTAAACTAGTATAAAGCAACTTGAAGTTGCGTTTGACTCAAATAAAAACAAAAAATCTTAAACGCTACATCGTGTAGCGTTAAGAAATGCCATTTGGAGCCAATTTCTTATATTGTGCCATTTGGGACATTGTTTAAAAATGTGCTATTTGGGGCCATTTTTCTATTTAACTGGTCCCTAACACCAGGACCCTTTTATTTATTAATGGTACACTAATGATATTTATGTTAGTTTGATCTTTAGTGTACTATGTTCCACTTTAAGGTTTTTTTGGTTAATAATAAGAATATCCTTGAAAATAAAAGTTTTAACGGTGCAAAATTAACTTTAAAAAGGATGGGATACATTGTGACCAGTTTTTTCAAATATAAAGGACGCAAAATGTTTTTGTGAAAGCGTGTAGATCAAAACTTATTTGTTGCGAAGGTTGGGGTTGCGAGCTGTATTTAGGTTTTGTTTAAGTGATGAAATTAGGATAAAAAATATAATTAAACTGTGCAAAGGGCAGTTTGATGACTACAAGACTTCCCCGGCTTATGCTTTAAGTTTATTCCTTTTGCATGTTTCTAGTGCAGTATGGTTAATGGCAAATTGTTGATTTTTTGTAAATATATTTAGATAAACCTAAGTTTGTAAATAGAAATTAAGCACTTGTACTACAGGATGAAATGTTAAAGGTGAATGATTTCATGGATGATGAAATAAGTGTAGTAGTTTGAACTTTGAGCTAAAGGTGACAAAGCTATATCAATATGATTCAGATTTTATAATTCAATTTAAAAAACCAAGAACAAAGCCATGTGTAATAAATTTTGAAGCAGAACAAACATGAACTGGAATACAAAAGAATAATAAGATGATTAAAAGGTAAGTTGGAATATTAAAGTTCACTTTTCTCTTTTTGTTTTATTACTGGTACGACGTATCTCGAATTTGTTCCGAAATTTTTCATGAAAGATATGATACAGTTTTTCATGAAAGACGTGATACAACACAGTATCACTTTATAATTTGTGTACATGCAGGTTTCATTCTATTACATGAAAACTATCAATAATTAGATTATACATAAGTATTTATGGGGCATATATATGTACGCATGTCCCATTTTTATCGAGATTAAGAAATAAATTTTTTCTCATAAACCAAAAAAAAATTATTAATTTAACAAAATTATCATTTATGGAGTTTCTACCACACATGGTTTTGATCAAGGTTAAAAAGTAAACTTGAGTTTGGTTCTGTCTATTGTCCAAGAATCTTCAAGTCAATCAAGGAACTCAAATGCCATGTACAGGAAAGAATCTTTTTTAAAACTCTGCCTCAACACTAAAGAACTAATAAGAAGAGCAAAAAATGACCCTACAAGTGTTTGATAATCAAATTAAATATATCAATGTTGTACTCCAAAGTCATATATGGCAGATATATTTTTGGCAAATGTAAACATCAAAACACTAGTTTTTAATCTTGTATGTCCTCTTGGCTGCAGTGTTTTTCTTTTTATACTACTAGTGGGAAGGAAGAATAAACTACAACAATTAATATATGTATGATGGGTCCTATCTAAAATGACTATAAGAGATTCTGCTGGATGCAATGGTATGTTCTCATGCCTGAAGTAACAAAACTGGTTTCTAAGCCAAAAGCAAGCCTGGGGTTAGAAGTTAGAACAATAATCTCTATCTTTTACAAATAAATAAAATAAAGTGGGCTTTATATTCTGGTGGATTGAGTTTATTCCAAGAGGGCTTGATGTATCATTTGTGACTGTTCTGCACAAGCACATACAAATATCTAGATAATAAGAGTCCTCAAATAATCTCCATGAAGTGAGTCACTTTCTTTTATTTTCCTCCTTTCTTGTTAATACATATTTCTTTCATAATTGTTTGTATTGGTATTCAAACCAGTATGGATTCTGCTATTTTGAGACATGGGCTGATGGTTTAATCTATGATTATTGTAGTTTTGGGTTAAGTTTTTGTTTTTTGCTATTATAATTTTTACTGTTTTGTGAGGAATTCCTGTCATCAGAGTTCACAGCAAAAAGTTAAGTACTTTGGGTTTGTGGTGACCTTAATGAAATAAAGATTGCTTCTTTTGATTGTTGTTTTTGGACTTAAAGACAAAGGTGAATCATATCTTCTGTTTTATGTCAGCCACACACAGCCTAGAGGAGTTATCTTTCTTGTTGTCAACCCCTTTCCAAATTCTTGAAAGAACTTTCCTAACAAGCTTCACTGAGAACTACTAGAGTCTAGAACCACCTTGTCATAGAACTGGAATCTGCTTTATTTCCTCTGAAATGCATTTCTGATTGCAGTTCCAAAGAATTTTTTGTTGAGCAATGTATGTGCAAGCCGGATTGGTTGGGGTTTTGAAGATGGGTGATATCGATCCTGCCTGGAAGTTCCTCTTTCTGTTTTTTATATTTAGCCTTCTTTTGTGTTTTGGTTCGTGATTCTCTTGTGTTTTTATGTATGATATAGGATTTGGATGAAATGAAAACTTGAAATTAGTTCGACATGGATAGTGGTGCTCCTCTTACGCCTAATAACATGTTAGCAGCAGTCTCGGACAACACTATGGATTTTGATCTTATGGATGGTCTCTTTGATGATGGATGTTGGTTAGAGACCACACCTTCTAACTTTTGGCAGCAGGGTTCGTCACCAAATGCTTCAGATTTTTCTTCATATTACTTTCCGACAATAGATGCTAATAATATAAGCCAGTTGGAACAAAACTTAGATCAAAAGGATTTTCAAGAGGAAAAAGAAAGATTGAAGTTTAGTGATAATGTGCACTTTGTCTGGGATGCTTCAGCATCTTCAGCCCAATCAGAGAGTTCTTTGGTTGAAGGCAATAAAATCAGCACAAGTTTGTGGATTCCACCGGGGGTAGATCCAAATCCAACTATCTCTGTGAAGAACAGATTAATTCAAGCATTTGAACATTTAAAACATAACACAAGAGATGATTTCCTCATTCAGATCTGGGTGCCTGTAAAAAGAGGAGGCCAAAATGTCCTTAGCACTGACAATCAACCATTCTCTCTTGATCCAAAATCCAAGAGTCTTGAGTGTTACAGAAATGCTTCCAGTAACTATCAGTTTGCAGCTGAGGTGGACTCGAAGGAATATTTTGGTCTGCCTGGCCGGGTTTTTGTGAAAAAGAGTCCAGAGTGGACGCCTGATGTCCGTCTTCTGAGGAGAGAAGATTTCCCACGTGTTTATTATGCTCAACAGTACAATGTCAGGGGATCTCTAGCACTTCCTGTTTTTGAACGAGGAAGTGGTGCTTGCTTGGGTGTTGTGGAAATCGTGACAACTGGTCCAGATGTTGATTGCCGCCCTGAGGTTGATGATGTCTGCAAAGCACTAGAGGTTTCTTCTTCTCCTTCTATCATTTTTAGCATTTGACTGATGTTTGGTTGTTAAACTATAAAGAGCTGAAATTATGATAATTCGGTGGAAGTGTGCCGTATTACTTTTTCCTTTTCTCATACAAAAACATGGACCTAGAAACTGCAGCATGCCATACTGTACTAGCTTTCAAGTACTTAACAATTTATGTTTGAAATTTTTGCAAGATCACAAAAAAATTTCTACAAATCTGAATTACTGCAAATTTTTATTAGTACTACTATGTTAGACAAATGGTCTTAAGCAGACTGTCTATATTTCCTCTTCTATGCCTGTTTATCGCAGTCTTGTACACTTGTTGTAGTTACTCCTAATATATTCACAGTCTTTCTTTTCTGAAATGCTCTTGGTATTGCTCACTTGAGCCTTCCTATTATCCTGTACATATATTATTAATACAAATTGACTCGAGTCATAAAAGGATTTCCTCTGTATATTTTGGTTATAGCGGTAATCATTCCAAACTCATGCGAGTAATTTGGATTCCTTTGCAGGCGGTTGATCTTAGGAGTTCAGAAATTTTTACTCCTCCCGAAGTAAAGGTGGGCAGATAACATTTAACAAAACTTTTGTTCTTTTCTTTTTTAAATCTGAAACTATTGCTGATGTTCATATAATATTGTGCATCAGCATGGCGATGAATTGTATCATGATGAACTGGCAGAGGTTAAGGAGATTTTGAAATCTGTGTGCGAAACACATAATTTGCCATTGGGTCAGACTTGGGCTCCATGCACTCAACAAGGTACAGAGCAGTGCCGCTCTAATGAAAATTCGGTGTGTCTTTCAGTTATCACTTCTGCTTGCTATTATTATGTGCATAATGAACAAGTCTTCAGCTTTCATGAGGCATGCTGTAAGCAGCATCTGCTTAGTGATGAAGGTGTCGTCGGGAGAGCACTCATGACAAATCATCCATGCTTTGCAACTGACATTAGTGCTTTTAGTGAAATCGAGTATCCTCTTGCGTACCATGCCAAAACATCGAGACTGTATGGAGCTGTAGCAATACATCTCAGAAGCATCCATAATGATTTAGTGAGCTTCATTATAGAGTTCTTCCTACCACTTGATTGCAAAAATTCAGAAGAACAGAAGCAGACTGTAAGCTCGATATCGTCTCAAATACGAAAGTTATGCTGTCATTTACGTTTTTGTTCCGATGAAGAGATTGAAACAGAAATTCTATTTCCAGTAAAAGAAAATACTTCTTCAGGAGGCAGACTAGTTCAAGAGAACAAGACAAAGTTAGTATTTTCTTCATCTTCAGAAGAGGCCACTGGAGATGAATTATCTTGGATTTCTCAAATGATGGAGGCCCAGCAGAAGGGTGAAGGTATATCTGTTTTCTTGGGAAATCAAAAGCAGGAGCCAGAGGATTTCCAGATGAAAACAGATTGGATTATTCCCGATGGGAAATATTTTAGTTCTGTGGTAGAACCTTCATTGCATAAAGATATTGTGCAAGATGGATCCGAAGGAACTGCCAAAAATGGTGTAGGTTTCTCTTCTTTGAGGGGGCAACGTTCTTCTGGCGCCAAAAAAGCAGGGGAACATAGAAGGATGAAAGCTGAGAGGACTATAAGTTTGCAAGTATTGCGACAGTACTTTGCCGGTAGCCTTAAAGATGCTGCAGCAAGTATTGGCGGTACGGATATTCATCACAAAAATTCCTTATTTCAGTTATATCAAATCCCACAGTCAAATACAGGATTAAAAGTTCCCTCAAACTTTTCAGATGCAAACTGAATTAAATGGTTAGCGCCACCATTACAGAATATTTGAACTTTCATCTGCTCCAAGTCCAACAGATCTTAACTAGATAAATTTTTCTGCTTAAAAATTTGACAGAACCTTTAAGAGTGAAATTTTTGCTTTAGACTGTTAGGTTGTCTTCGTAGTGTTTTCTGTAACATATTCCGTCTGTTTAGCTTTACTGGGGAGTTTTAATCATGTTTTATGCTTCATTCATATGCATTGCTAAAAGGTTCTCTATATTACTACAATATATACACCCAGAAATTCAATTACCAGTATAATGCACTTTATATTGTTACGTAATTATCAGATCAAGAATCGGTAAGGTTCAACATGAATGACTGTTTAGACATGTGTTGATTCTATATCTCCCTTTAATTATTTATTGACTTAATATATATGCAGTAACACTATGCAGAATTTGGCTACTCTTTAAATTTGATAATCTGAATTTACATCACTGCGGAATCCTGCTAATATAGTAGCATCATTAATAATAGGGCCACTGCCATCATTAGAGCAGGATAAATCTGCAGTGTCTTCCTGATTATAAGAAAAGATACCTGTGGTGTCTATAAACATATATGTAAAACAGCTACCTCATTGTCATCATCACTCACATTCGTATTTTGATCCATATGCAGTGTGCCCCACTACCTTGAAAAGAATATGCAGGCAACATGGCATTTCTCGATGGCCTTCCCGAAAGATCAAGAAGGTAGGACACTCGCTAAAGAAACTCCAGCTTGTTATAGATTCAGTGCAAGGTAGCGAGGGTGCTATTCAACTCAGTTCCTTTTACACAAACTTCCCAGAACTAAGTTCTCAAAATATAACTGGAACAAGCTCCTTGCCTACGACAAAGATTGATAATCATATGAAGCAACAACAGATTCAACAAAGGGAAAGCTTATTTAGCCCAGCAACCACAGCTTCGAAATCAACTTCTTCTTGCAGTCATAGCTCCAGTTCGAGTTACGGTTGTTCCACTGAAGCAAAGGAGATGAATGTCAATGCCAATGTCTCTGGTACAGCGGATGCTTCACCAGCAGTAGGGGTGCTAAAGAGAGCACTCAGTGATGCGAAATTACATGACTCGGTTGAAGAGGATTCAAAGTTTCTTGTACGATCCCATAGCCATAAACTTTTCAGCGAGCTTCCCCCACTTAGCTCCCTAATACCACTGCAAAAAGGTAATAACAATCATGCCTTACGCAACGATAGAACTTTCCGAGTGAAGGCCACCTTTGGGGAAGAAAAAGTTCGTTTCAGCATGTCACAACACTGGAGGTTTATAGATCTGCAAAGGGAAATATCAAGGCGTTTCAAAATAGATATAGAGGATGTCAAAAGAGTTGATTTGAGGTACTTGGATGAAGATTCAGAGTGGATACTTTTAACATGCAATGATGATCTTGAGGAATGCATGGACATACACAAGTCATCCAAGACTCGTACAATCAAACTCTCCCTGCGCCAATCACATTATCCCAATCTTGGCAGTTCACTTGATAGCTGCGGACCATCCTGATGCCGTATTGTTAATCTTTTGTTCAACAGTGTGGTTGGTGTGGCGCATCATTCTGCAGTTCTTTTGAGTAGTTCTTTATAGTTATTGCTATCGCAATGTTAGGAATGTATTAGCAATACAGATTAAGCTTTTGGTAATCATGAATGCATGATGGTACAAGTGCTATTAAAATTTTAAACTAGATGATGGCAGTTTGCCCCTTGTTTCTACGGGGTTTAGTAATTACATTACTGCTATATAAAATAATTATATATAGCTGGTTTACCAGTTAGACTGCTTATGTACTGTATATGCTTTTTATATACTCTAGACTTTGTGTAAAATTATATGAAGCTATGCAATCTTTCTGCCTTTTTGTTCTTTTTTCATTTTATACAAATTCTTGTGTCTTTATGAAGTTCTCGACATTCGAGTTTACTGAGAAAAACAGAAATAGAAAACCTGCTCAGAAAATTCTGATCTTAAGACCTTCTTTGAGGTCAAACATTCTGGAGAAGAAACCTTCCAGTAATCTCCCAATAGATGCCATGTCTCCCCTACTATGAAGGAGAACATCATCTGCAAATGCAAGGTGAACGAGTTTAGTAGTATCAGCTTTCTAAAGAAATTAGTAATTTTGGCCAGCAGTGATTTTTTTCATGCATGCCGATAAAACTTCCATGGCAATAACAAACAAGTAGGGGAATAGGGGATCGACCTACCTCAGTCCATAATTCCCTCAATAAAAACCTCCAGCAATCAATTATTTTTTACAGAGAATATTGGCGTGGTTATGCATAGTTCAATCCATTGAATACATTTGCGATGAAATCCCATTTGCTGAAAGGCTAAAAAGAGAAAGTTCTGGCTTCAAGAATCAAATGCCTTGCTGATATCAAGTTAAATCGCGCATCTAGGCTGACTAACTTTCAAATGGTAATCTTTACTATTAAAGTTCTCCTAAAACCTCAAGGTGTTAGGAAGCGAACTTATCAAGATCACTAGGTTATTTTAACATCCTCCTCACTCGAAAGCCCGTTTATTCAGGTTTGAAGAGTGGATCACTAGGTGTTTCGTCACTTTTTGGGCTTAGCATCCGGTCCATTACTAGGAACCAGTCACTCTAAAACCTCAAGGTGTTAGAGAAAGGCCGTTACCATGATCTTATATTAGTATTCTAACATTTACAAAGGGCTTGAGCTCGAAAACTAGTATGATCAGTATTTCTCCCAGGTAGATAAATAAAGCTACACATGACAGTTTTCATTCTGCCAACTAGGATCTAGGGAATGCACTTTTGAAGAGTGTTGCCAGCTAGGATCTTAGCAATGCACTTCTAATGAGTGTTGCAACAGGCTATCGGTTAGAAGTGATTCACTGTAGAATTCTGAGGGAGTAATAACATAAAGAAGAGCTTTTCTACTATCATTAGACACTGTTGGTAGAGTGATTTCAGAAGGTTAGTCATCGACTTCAACTAATCAACTTTTTGTCCATGTACTCTTCGGAGTAGGTTAAAGAATGAGAGATTTCCAAGTTATTTTCTACCAATAGGATTTTGTTGGAATTCCATCTCTCTAGACAATAATAAAGAACTTCTTGTTGCCATCTCTTTTCTCAATCCAGGAAACTCTATATGTTTCCTTAAGAACCTCTCTTCAAACTTTAAAGCTTCCGCATAAGCATCACGAAGTCCACTTTTGTCCTAGAAATCTGTCGGAGATGGAAGAGAAGGCATAACTGAGAATTATGAACTGAATATATCCTTTTAAAAGAAGAGCCGTTAGGCAATTGCATCTTAATTGCATCTTTTTGACTTTATTCAATTTGTTTGTAAGAATATACTATGGGCCGCCCAGAATATTGGCAGTCCCAGGGAAAGAATTCAGGCGTCTCTTAGAGGTATTCATACTAGACAAACTCGCACCAGGGTGGTTTTCCTAAACCCTGGTGCTTCTGGAGAGCTATTCCACCGGGTTAAATGAGAGCCAGCAGTCCGCAGATCCACCACACTAAACTGAGGAATGGAATCTCTAAAATCTAGGATGCCCACATTCCATTTGGAAGAGCAAACTCGAGCTTCACTCAAATCCCAAATGACAATGGAATCTCCACTAAGACACCACGAGATACTGTGAATCTAATTTACACTGATTGGGATGCCTAAGTCTCCATAACCCTCTATAGCTGTTGAAAGCATAGTTAAAAGAAACAAGAAAAGGTTGCTGAGGAAGATCATTTACCAAACAGTTTACTATTTAAGCAAATATAGAGATAATAGAAAGGGGCCAGAAAGAAAGTACTACTCGAGCAAAATTCTGTCATTCGTATGCTAATCATAATTAGGAAACCACTTTAAGCTAATCATAATCAAGCTGCCAGTAATAATAGAAGTAAAACACTGAGTGTTGTTATTGTGACACAAGAGGGAGAGATATTATTTGTTTGATATCGTGTAAACTTATTATTTTATTCATAATATACTCTTTGTATAGAGTTCATGCTAGAAAAACTGGTATAATTAATATCACACCAATAACCTAATCAATTACAAATATTTCTACAAACAATTAACATTAAAACAAAATCAACTAATTAACATTTCAGTTGCAATTTTGAATCATAATTCCAACAAGGAGTCCACCCTAGTTTCCAAAAACAGCAATTAAAAAACTTCATTAGAGTCTAAAAATCTTTGCCATTCAGCATCATCATTAATAACACCCTTCCCACAGGGTTGCAAACAGAAATTGAGATAGCGTCGTGAGTGAATGGTAGTTCCCAGTATTCTCTTCCAAACTATGTAAAATACTACCAGTGTAAAGCAAAATAGTGCCTGGTACTTTATAAAAATTTGTGAAGTCTAAACTAGGAAATGTTACAAACAGCAGGCACTGATCAGCTCTTTAAGCATTAAAAAACACTGATATCATGTAAGATATTTGACCTCCTTTTGGTGGCAATCAGGCTAATGGGAAGCCTCTTAATCCTCCATCATTCAAGCTTCGTGGAACCGTCTTTTAGCAGATAATTCGTTGCTACAAGCTCTGCAAGAACACATTCCAGGGTGGTAATTCTTCCTATGGTCGTACCGGTGCATTTTCATTTCCTAAACGTCTTGCTATGGTATTCATATCTACAGACCTGGAATAATTATGCAAAAGATAGCATACACAGATCTGATTTGTTGCAGTAATGTATTTAGCTTTACCTGAAAAGCTAACCCGACCAGAAACTGATGTGCATAACCTCCCAATTCAGAGCCATTTGTCGCATGCTGGTTTTGACAGGTGGGATAAAGCATGAACCTCCCTAACATAAAAATATTACTGGACTAACAGATCAACGCTTGTTGATGCTAACCTATTTCCACACAAGCTTTAACCACTATGATGGCAAGAGTTCCTGTATGAATATCCCCATAAGACAACTGAGAAACTTTTGGAAGCCAACAAAGTACCCAACTTTACTTGGTATACCACTACCCTGCAAAAATAATGTCATATTGTTAAGTCATTCATTAGTTTATGCTTAAATTAGACATGGCAAATTTCTTATCAAAATAAACATGCGGGTCAGCACGCGGACGTGTATAATTGGATAGATATTAGGAAGCACACAGGGATGCTTTTGGTTGTTATCATTATAAGCACATGAAAATGTTGTAAGTTGTTAAGCATAAAACATATACACTTGCATGAAGAAACATATACACGTGTATAGAAACATATACACGTGTATCAACCAACATGTAAGTTGGTTGATAGCTCTGTATGAAGCTTATAGCAAGGAATTCAATCTAAAAATATAATAAAAAGAAGTCCCGTGAAAGATCTACAGTTGCATTAACAAGTATAATGTTCATTTGTTCTACAGATAACTTTTTTAAAAAATTTTGGAGGCAAGGCCAATTACAAGAAATTTAAATACTCAGGCGCACATTTGCCTCCACTAACTTATTCAACTGTAATCTATGCAGATGCCAATAATTATTAACCATACTATAGGTAGAAAACAAACAAACACAAATTAATAGTGAGCTAAATTTTGACTATCAAGATGCAGCATGTTTAGGCATGCAGAAAAGTATGTGCTAGGTTCGTAAGAGGCTAAGAGAATTTCGAAAAAGGTCTTCACATGCTTAAATATACATAACTTATTACCTGTTAACTTTTAGTTGATACAGAAAGCCAGCTTAAAATTGCTGAGTAGATATCGTGCCAGCTATCCAAACACTGAATGATGTTTCAATAAAATTATTTGATACTCACGATGAACAGAGATCAAGAGTTTGAAAAACAGGGAACCGTATCAAACTCAAGTGCACAGCATTAAATAAGTCTCAAGTCCAACAGCATTCTGCCACCCTTTAAATTTGGTGCAAATTATCAATGCACTGGAAAATTGCCATCCCAATTATCAAGATAGTCACTTTTGGGGGGTTGAAAACTTGATATACTTCCCTGACCCCAGCCCTTTTGTACTCGCCTAAGAGTTCTCAATGCTGTTCCACTGCCATCATCCCTGTACAGTATTTGTTAAAAAGTATGAGTGGTTTCAAAATCCCCAATTTTCCAATGTACAAAAACACAATTATCGAGTATTTTTGTCAGAAAGTGGTATTAATAATGACTGTGAAATTTAGGAGCAACAGTTATAGTTAATTTCTTTTTGTGAATTTAGCAATGAGGGGAAAAGCTAGCAGCATTATATAAAAGGGGGGGGGGGGGGGGGGGG
>PHNY01299016.1:0-21961 GCA_003724115.2 Anethum foeniculum
GTATTTATATACGACCGCAGTCGGTTGAATTTAGCCGTGTCCTTAAATTCGACCGAACGTGGTCGAATTTGACCCCGGTAGTATTTGTGCGGTTGTATTTAGCCTTATTTTCTTGTAGTGGAATTAAGCAAACTCATCAGGTTCATGCAGGTGAATTTGTTCATCAGCATACGTTGAAGTAGCACGGGGCCCATACAAGGATATATGTTCTAGGAAAGTTAATTACTTAATTATACAATCAATGTTATTATCAATATTACATTAATATTAAAATAATACATCAATTAAATGTCCAAGGCCAATCTTCAAACCTAACTAGTCCAAGGCCAATCTTCAAACTTAACTTCAAATATGTACTCTAATGGAATATTCTTTTACGATTTAAATCTGAAAATCACACCATTTTGATATCATGTCAAAAATTATTTCAAATTTTTATAATTTTTACAATATCCTTATAAGCTTTACGTAGAACCAAAATTTCTTACATTACATCAATTTTATTATTTTTATATTTAATTTTTTTTAATTTATCAACAAAAAAGAGTTATATATTACAAGATTTTTTAATATAAAATTTAGTATAGATGAGTTAAAATTGAATTTGAAATTAATATAATTTATATAAACTAGCATAACAGCCCGTGCAAGGCACATGCGTGTAGATAAATGGTAATAACTTTGTTTCTCAGAAGATGGTTGAGATCGATTTAATGCGATGATTTAAGTCTAAGAATGTTATTTTTAAAATTTTATAATACGTGAGAAATTTTTTAATGAAAACCCTAATTTTGCGTGAATTAGAGACCATATAAAACGACATGCTTTTTAGAATTTTGTAGAGGTAATGCAGCATTGGCCAACATTACTAAATATCTCGCATTCTGTTTTTGCATTTGCACGTAGTGTCTCCAGCCTCTTAAATTAGTGTACTAGCTGAGTTTTGTGATGAGAATATCCCACGTTACGTAGGAGTCGGTAGATGGTTCTAACTGCAGCTCAAAAGTGCATTGGCTTCATTTCAATATCCTTTGCAAAATCCTAGAGGTATTCCAGCCTGGAAGCATGAGAAGTAGTAGTTAATGTTTAATGGTTCTAATTACAATTTGATTTTATGGATCTTTTTATACTCTGTAGTAATGAAGAATGAACTCACCCGCCCACTCCATCTTAATACGATCCCCGTTCTATTAAGAGCGGATATTCATAGATTTTTTTTCAGTTTTGAGTCGGGAAAAGGGCAGTAATAAATAAAAATCGGAAATCGAGACAGGATTATAGTATCTCATCCCAACATGATCTCAATATTTCAATTAAAAATAATATACGTATATAAACTAAATTATAAAAGATAAATATAACTTATGTGCATTGCTAAAGATTTAAAATTTTAATTAATTTTAATTATTTATAATTTTCATTATACAATATAATTTAATTATAAATATTTCATTTTGTCTTTTATTTTTATTATTCTTGCATATCATGATTTACCAAATTAATTTTATAAAATATGTGATTTGTTTTTTGCAAAAAAAAAAATAATAACAATCCTCGATTTTCGAGGATCGAAAAGTAAAAGAATCTTTGTTAGAGTATCTGGAAGATTTTGGAGATTGGGTATGCATGAGTTTAATAATCTGGGATAAGTAAGTACTCTCTGGTCCTAAAATGACCCGATGTCCATCCGTAATAGTAATATACAATATTTTTTTATTAAAAAAATAGTAATACACAATATAGTATTATATTTTCAAAAATAACATCATATATTTACATAGTTAAACATTTGTATAATATCAATATCATTATACTATTGTCAAATTAAAACATGTGCTAACTAAAATATACATTTATTTAATTATTTAGCTGATACGCAATATAGAGATCATATTAAATCCAAATCTCAGTTGTTTCATTTGATTATATATATTCTTGATCCAAGCGCACTTAAATTCACATTATTTTTTTTAAAAAAATAATCATAAATACAACCATATACATGTAAGGATTACGTAAAAAGTTATTGAGTTTGTTAAGCTACGTTAAAAGTGGTATAATAGACGACATAATTTGTAATTAAAAAATATAAAATCAGAATCGTTATATACNGAATATAAGTAATTTACAAAATTAAAATAATTATAATTTCTTACAGTTTTTTGTACTTATATTTGCGTGATCCTTTTTTTTCCTAGCATATTTAATCTAAAAAAACATGTCAAAATCATGTTTCTAAGATACTTACATTAAACAAATTGTGCCTCGTCGAGTAGATTTTCTTCATTGATTAAAAAAGAGAGCAAAAGTTAATTAACCAAATATAATCTGTAAGTTAATGGCGAATATCAACAATGAATTTTATAAATTTTTCAAAATAAGATTCTAGCCCACTGGTTTAGCTTGTCACATCTAAGTAAAAGGTCTTGGGTTCAATTCCCTACACCTTTTTTTTATTTTGTAAAAAAATTTACCAAGTGGCATTTTTGAAATTATATAAAAAATAAGGGTAAATTGAAAATTTCACAAATATTTTCTTGGTACTTTTTACCCTTGTGTTGCCATTTAATATATAGTAATAGAAGTAATAGATAGATAGAAAAAATTATTAAGTAGCATTTTTAAAATTATGTAAAAAATAAGGGTAAATTGAAAATTTCACAAACATTTTCTTGGCACTTTTTACCCTGTATTGCCATTTAATATATAGTAATAGATAGATAGATTTTGACTGAATTCACATTAGTTCATGGGTTGAAGTTGGAGGCTATCTCTAGTGCCTCTTTCTATATTAGCACTTAAATGAAAAAAAAAACCGAAAACTGTTGGTTAAAATTAGAAATCGAAAATATTTCACATGTTTTAAAAAATTAAGAATCTCCTTCGTATTCACTTTAAAAATTCTCTAAAAGACTTTCAACGTATTTTTATTAGTTTAATATTTATTTTTCCCTATTTTTCCCCCTCTTGTATCTATGTAAAATTAAAGTTTTGTATTACTCCCTCTATCCCACTATCCCACTAAATTCTTTATATAATCGGTAATAAAGTATGTGTCCTAGCAGTAGTTAAGTAATAAATTATATCTTTACTATATCCTTATTATATTCTTATAATATAATATGCAGGGATCTTATCCAAATATTTGGTCAAGTATAACCAATGTAATAAGAACCATTAGATCTTGAATTAAATAAAAGATAGCCGTCGGATGTAAAATAAGGGAATATTCTATTTTCATTATCTAAACCAAAACTAACTAGATCTTCTAAATTTAATAGATTAGTTAACTAGGTATCCTAAATTGAATAGAGTACTTAATACAAAAATTTTAACTGTTTTTTCTCTTCAGTTTCTAAATTTTTTTACCTAAATAATATTTTTTAAATCATCATTGAATTAAAGAATATTTTGTGAGTTTCGTGTGGGTTGTAAAATCTTCAAAATCTGATTTATAGAATTAAAATAAATCAAAAAAAACTCGATAAATTTTTTTAGATTTGATTCTCTATACTAACATATTAAATTTATTATTTATAACTTCAAAATTTTATTAGTAACATATTTAATATCTAATACTCTTAATGTATTATTCAACTTTCAATGATAAATTAATATATAATATTTATATTAGTAGATTTAAGTACATTATATAAAATCTAATATTTTATTTGTTAGTTTCAATTGTATTAACAAACACTTTGATCAAGAGTTTGGGGATAATTTTGAGATTAATCTCACAAAAAAGTAGATTTAATATATGAAGTTTTGATAAAGGCAAAAAGAAATTTTAAATCATATCTTGATTTATTAGTTAATACTATGTTCTCGCCTAAACTATCGATCTTCACATAATTCTTTTATATAGTTCATGTTCGAATTTTTAAATATATTATAATAATTATCAAAAAAGTACACGATTAAAGGAAACGCACGGGCAATAAGCTAGTTAACATAAAATTTACAAAGTAATTAGATAATCGGGGAATCTAATCTATATATTATTAATGCACGCAATTGTTAGTATACAAATTTTACATAGAAAAGGGTATTATAGTAAATTTCTAATTCAAAATAACCGACTTATACCCGTATTTTCAAAAATAACTGGCTTATACCCGCATCACGACCCGTTTTGACCCATCTCTTTCATCATTTTCTTGCGCGTGATTGAAACCATTACAACTAACTAAGGAATGTTTTGAGCACTTATTATGCAAACTCAACAACATCACCGGATTATGTATCATTCGGAATCATACTTTCCTAATTTACAGAGAAATTCAAAATTCAAACCTAAGTTTTGTTCTCCCATTGACCTAATATATCCACGCGGTAGTTTCATATCTGCAATTGGAGGGAAGGTCTGATAATCATGGAATCTGAACATCCATTGCCGTCGTTATCATCATCGTTGTCGCAACTGTTAAACTGCAATTGTAAAGGAACAACTCTGGACATTTTTTGACAAAACAGGATGATGAGACGACATAGTGAAGGAAAGGAAAATGTCCCGTTTGGTGCTAGCAACTGTCAGTAATATTAGTTATATTATATGATGTCAATAGTTTGAGATTAACTGTACTCTGCTCCTTTTGCAAATTAGACATGATTTGGGTATGAACAAACCTAATCCAACTCTATTGTTTTATTTCAGCACGTATTCATTTGCGTGACACCATTAACAATCTGCATACTACTCGGAATGTGAACGAACGTAATAACATACAAGATCCAGTCGCAGTTAATTCTACAGGTTAAGGATCAATTTAAAATTTTATATCATCAGACTTTAATATGTTGTGATTTCATACCCCTAGATAAGTCCTGTTTGTTCTGCTAAGTATTTTTAGATGTCAAATTTGTTTTAAAGATGTGTACAAAGGCGTTGTCATGGATATTCACCTGGTGCTAACAATAAAAAAAGAGGCTGAATATCAGATGATGTTATGAACATGGAAAATATAAATCCCAACCTTAGTTGCAATGTTCAAACTTGAATGGAAGGTCAATACATTAGATTAGGACAAATGCAATTATATTTTACATATCACATATGTTTAATGTGATTTTTATGTCATATGAAATAACTATGTTTATGTACTATATGTGATCATATAGAGTATTATATGTCATATTTGGTCATGATTACAAATCTGAATTTCACAAACCTTGCTAGATTCTCCAAGAACAACTCCTTCCCAATCATGGCTATTATGAGGCCAACCTACTATAAATGCTACGTCATTATACATATATCCGTTTTTTGAATTTTGAAGT
Source organism: Anethum foeniculum (assembly GCA_003724115.2). Lineage (NCBI taxonomy): Eukaryota > Viridiplantae > Streptophyta > Magnoliopsida > Apiales > Apiaceae > Anethum > Anethum foeniculum. Next base: position 5,281 of record PHNY01299016.1, read on the forward strand.
TTGTACATCTTAATCTTAATTTTCAGCAATTCTCAATTATCATGTTTGTGAATTCATACATGAGAGCATATTGAGTTATTAAACAATATTGCTTGCTTTATTCCGATAAAGATTTTGTATTCAATTTGTGTCTTTTTAGTTTTAGTTGTATCTGATTTGTATGTTTTACTTCACAGGTAATGAATTATAATGAACTTGCAATGCAAGTAGAATGGTTGGCAGAGATTTCTTTTCAGCAGGCCACTGCTCACGTATTAGAAGATACCCAGTTGAGGGTTTCTGTAGCTGAAGCAGCTTACCGGATTAAAGAACGAGTACGGAATTCCATTGGAAACACCATAATATCGATTGTTGAGAAGTGTAAAAAGGCCATAGAGAAGGTTCTGGCTCTTCCAGAAACAGCTAGCGAATATATGACAAAAGCAATGTCTATATTTACAGCTAGATATCATGTCATGTTGGAGAAATTATGAGAAATTATGAGAAGAAAACACAGAATTTCAAGTTACAAACTACCATCAATGAACTCTAAATTATTGCTTTTCTCGAGCGAGATTGATCTGTTAAAGTTGGAACTGCTACAAGCTCAAGATGGTAGTTTTGCTATTGAACTTCGTGCCAGTGATACAGCGAAAGTACCGGAAGAATATCAGGAGTTAAGCAGGGTTAAATCTCTTCAGCAAGAGGAGGAAATCAATATTCTTGCAAAAAATGAAGAAGGATGGCTCTACAGAATATGCAACAAGATCAAGACATGAACTTGGTTTTATCAAGTGATGCAAAACCTAGGCTCAAATGGAATCCAGATCTTCACCAAAGTTTTGTCCATGTTGTGGTGCAGCTCGATGACGCAGACAGTAAGTATCACTTATAGATTAAACCAGATTCTTAACTACAGTATTAAATAACATTAACCTATTGGAGCAATTTATACAACTTTACCAAGTTCCTTATAATATATTCAATTTTACTAGCCAGAAAAAAGTATTGGCATCGTTGGGTTGGGTGGGCTTGGTCACGTCCTAGAAAGACTACCATTGGTTGCAATTCTGTGTGCAGGAACTAGGTGCAAGCCATTTTATGGTCAATAAGCTATTAGTGCTATAACAACCTTTAAAATTATCATCTGCTCTTAAGTCAGGTTTTAGTGGTCGCATGTTGGATAGGGCAATGTGATGATGATTTGATTAATATTATGAACAAAAATTCTTTGTTCAAATTGTAGGCCAGGTTTGTAAATTTTGTTGTAATGTTTGTAATACACTCAGTTCTTTTTTAGTAGAGGATTGTATACTTAAAACCCGTATTTTTCATTTCAGGTATGTTGTTGAAAGGATGGATGCAGATCTCTGGGACAAGGTTCTTAATACTGAAAATAAATATAGAGAAAACTCATTGATCAAGTCGTTTATACTGCTCTTCCAGAAAGTAAGAGCCTTGAGCAAGTTTCTATCATTGTTAAAGCTTTCATGACTGCTAATCTTCCTCATTAGTTATTGAGCTCTTGGATATGATAGTCCTTTAGAACTCTACATTTACTTATCACTGAGGTAATCCGCTGAAATATTAGTATGTGTAGATTATTAAATCATGAAATTGTAGGTTTAAAGCATAAATCAAACAATTTACCTTGCTGACATTAACTATTATAATTAAGCATGCCCTAGCGAGGTTGAAAGCGTTTAATCTGTCGTTCAGCCATTCACATGACTAAAATGTTGTCAAATTAGATAATACAAAGGAGAGAGGTATGTTGTTATTAACACCTCCATTAAAATGACCATATATGTTTATAGAGAGTTAATTTTCAATGATTTATGCTGAGTGTAGTAATTTTCTGCAATACTTAATATATATCTGATTTTATTTTTTTATCACTATTGCAGGATAAACATATCTTGGCAGGAACTTGGGGAATATATTCTGTGGTTTTAATTGTGAAGTAAACAAATACACTTATGGCTAAACATGGCAAACATGTAGTTGTCTACTACAAACCAGAAAGTGGCTTGATAACTAGAACATACTTGATCTATGTTTTCAGCTTCAAGGGTTAGTTTTTTGTGAGCAAATACTTTTTATTAGAAGTAGTCTTTTTATTTTGGACTTTTAATTTTTTAGTTGCTTTTAAATTTTTTTATTAGGATCAAATAAAGATTTGACGACACCTTGATTAAATCCAGAAAGTTTAGAAGTTGCTCTTGAACAAATAAAAACTGAATTAATGGCTGCCAAGAGAAAACAGGAGCTTATAAGTTAAAACACTGCAAAAATGAAAGCTGAATTTCCTGAATTGAGTCTGAAATATACTAGGTTGAGGAAAGAATGGAAGCTGCAATCGAAGAGCTAGGCTCAGTTAAATCTTCAAGAACTATAGCTCTTGAGAATTCAATGCAATCACGAGCCTCATCTTCTCGACATAACTCAGTGGTGACAATATCTACATTTGAGTACGAGTACTTGAAATAGCAGGCAGCAGGAGGCAAGAAAATTGCAGATAAAAAGGTAGCTCCAGCTCAAGCTTGGATAGAGATACTGATGGCAATCGAGAAGGAAATACTGATGAAAACTGAGATAGCTCATACATAGCTAAGGATCGAAGAACGTAATATACATATATGCAGAAGAGCTGATCTTGACTAGAGTATGGGAGAATGAGGTACGAATTTCCGAAAAAAATCTGACAAGTTTGTAGAACCTAAGAAAATGCAGCTTAAGATACCATCTAGAAAATCTGTTTCTTATATGTTGTATGTAGTATTTTCATTGTTCTGGCTTAAGGTTGTAATTTTAAATGAAAGTAAATGTTTTGCTTCTTTGTTTAGTTACCCAGATAGATGAAATACACACTAAATTTTGTTTTTTTTTCAATTTTTTATTGTAGTCTAAAATATTTAAACAATTCAGCCCAAAAAGTCGGGAGTAGAGAAGATCTACATAATTGAGGGAAAGAAACTAGATTTTGATGCAGAGAAGATCTACAGAATGGAGGGAAAGATATAGAATCTCTACCGCCATGAAAGCATGTTTCTATTCTCAAAATCATTCTAAAATATGTTAGATTATGTTTGCTGCAGGGAAGCTACCAGAACTAATTTCGTAAAAGCATTGTCCGAGGTTGTAGCCGTAAAAGATTAGGGGGACTGAATGACTATGCTTCTTTGATTCACCCGACTCATCTCTTCCACTTCTAAGCTTTCTTCTTCTATTTTGTCAACTCCTATTTTGTAGCTTCTTTTTTAGCTAATAAGATGGATATGTTTTTTTAAGCTATTTTATGTTCATGGATCCAATTTAGTTCTAAAGTAGCAGCTATTCATTATCAAATAAGATATATTTTTCTTCTCATGAAAGGTTGCATATGGAACTTCTTGAAGACCAGTTACAAAAGTATGAGTTGATTGAGTCGTCTCATTTTCAGGTTTATTAAAATAGTACTATTTGGGTTGATTGAGTCGTCTCATTTTCAGGTTTTGACTATTTCATTTTTCTTTGTATTCACTAAGTGTGTTCTTATTGTTTTAAATTCCAACTTCACAGAGAATTTGTTAAATATTTATGGTGGTTTATTCCATGAAAATGGAATGGAATCAGCAACTTTTGAGGCAAGAAAGTTGTTGCAGTAGTGGACTTTGGTAAAATGTAGATTCATTTTGTTCCTTGGTGTAAATCTTTTTTCTAAGAAAAACATAGCTACATTCGGATTGTCATTCAGCTGTTCTATCATAATCAACTTGCTCCTCTGGATTACATTGTAGCATTGAAAAGTGAGGAATTTATTTACACTTATAATAACATGGCAAAAGCAGTGCAGGGTCATGGGAGGTTTGAAGGTTTCCGCAAGACGATCAATTCTGATAGCTTTCTGCAATTCTTAGTGTTTTTCTAATTATCGGTAGTTCAGTAATAATTCTTAGTGCTTTTAATAATTTGCAGGTACTAATATATATCTAACCAAGAAAATTAATTGTAATCCAGGTCTATGAGTTGTTGCTATGTGGCATGAAGGTTTGGGAGTTCGATTCTTGGTCGATCAGCGAAAGCGACAGCACTATAAGGCTCAACTCCTTCCGGACAGAATACAATGTAAGCCACTATATAGTCAGTCTCTGAATCTAAACTGTACATACGCTGTCTAGAACCATACCCGCCAAAAACTTTATATGATCTCTCTGATTGATCTATAGCCAGACAATTGTCTTCTGTACCTAAAACGAACCAAATCCAGTTCAGCATCAATGCATAACAAAGTAGGTGATTTAGCTAAAATGCTTTTTTTTTAAAGGAAGATTATTCTCCCGTGACAAGAGGAAGAAGTTCAAGACTCTGCATGCACGAGTATGTCACTATTTAAATATATGCAATCAATTACGAAAAAATATGATATAAATCAGCTTGCTCAGCTTTTGTGTTTAGCATTTCCGACATGGCCTTCCCTTTTATGCCTTACTCAAGAAGCTTCTTGACAAGGGATTGTTAAGCACATATCCATTGTTTGGTGCTGGATGGTTGTACAACTAAACATCGCCCCTTGATTGGTGGACACTTAAGCTGAAACCCAAAGAAGAAAAAGTGTTGGCCTATTTGTATGAACGTTGTGAATTTCCAGTGATGCTGAGGCAATGGAGGAGTTTATTGCAAATGGAGGGATACTAAGCCACATTGTTTCATACCAGGTCAAGACACTGAAGGCTATACTCCTAGCTACCAAGGCCTTCTCAGAAAATGACACCAATGAGGTTTGATGAGTGTAATGAGACTACATTGCATAAATTTGATGACATTTGATGAAATGGTATAGCATCTTTCAGCAATTACCACCACTAATCTCTGGAATTCTATTCGACATGAAGGAAACTTCATTCCTTAGACATGCATCAAGTGTTTGGAACAAATTGAGGGTGCACACTATCTTTTGTGCATTTGGCTAATTATGCTCTACCGTCTCAGCACTCTTAAGAGATTAAGACAGTTTGGCATTGCGAATTCTACCACTCGCTAACTTTGTATCAGTGAGACTGAAAATGTCAATCATTTATTTCTTGAATGCCCGTTTACACGAGTTTTGAAGCTCATTACTGCACGTGGAGATTCACCTACTTCCTGGACTATATGGACTCAATAGCTCAGTGGGTTTAATTCCTGTCATATCTGATACAATTCAAGTTCTCAGTTTTCAGATTGTTCCTTACTTGATATGGAATGATGCAATGGTCCATAATGGTGAATTTAACAGCACTGGCACCCTGGCCATTCGAGGTGGTTAGATACTAAAATGTAGATTACTTTTTTCAAAGTGGTTTACTTTTGAATGTAATAGGTGTCTAAGTTTAGAGAATCTGACAAGGGATATTTAATTTATTTTAACATGCTATTTTCTACTGTAGTTTCAGTGTACTCTTAAATTCTAAGGCATGTCTTTAGAAGTTTGAGGTTTCTGAAGTTGGTTGAGGAATGGTGTACAGCGAGTATTTGAACAAACATTTTAATAGCCTTTTTGTTTGCTTTCTTTGATTTAACTTGCAAATTAAAAATAAAATGAGCATACATTTTTTAGGAGTTAACGGTAGAGGTTAATTTATTATTCACCTTCATACATTGCACTGTAAATATCAAGAATGTTGGCACAAATCAAAGCCATAAGTATGAGGTTTTACTATATTTTAACTTTTAATGGAATATATCAAAAATGTTAAATGAGAATGTTCATCTAACAATGATTTTTATTTCTGCCGGCAATAATGTATACTATATAAGTGTATAAATTTAAAAAAATATATCATTAAAAATTAAATTCAAAATTTAATATTCAAATTTTTAGAATTATAAATAAATTATTTTAATTTTCAGTGGGGTCATATTAACTACAAAAAAATAATTTAATAATCGGGAGTAATAGTTAAAAGCTACATATTTGTTTTGCAAAGTAGGTATTAGCTACAAACTAATAATTTAAATATAAACCAGGAAAAGGTTCCTGCATAGCAGAGTTCCAAGTTCCAACCTCTGGGAGCGCAGTGCAACTGTAATATTGTGAATTTTTTTATGTTAGAAAAGTTCTTGCTGCAATAGTAATTGTTCTATTTTTTTTTGTCCCAATGGAGGATAGTCAAAAATTTAATTATACATATAGTTTATAAGAGAAGACTAGAACAAGGGGATGGTAGTTGGTAAGTGCCAAGTACTGAACACTAATGTATTTGGTATGAAATGCTGTATAATATTAATGAAGCTGAACAATATGTTGACAGGCAAAAATATACAACACCTGCCCTGCATGTAAGCTCATAATGTGGAAACCGCTTGAATGTTCAACACACTCCTGGCGGTAGGAAAATTAAACTTGAATATAACAAGTTTGGAGCTTGATAAAATTATTATTCAAATAAGGCAATATGCCCGTGCTACGCACACGGTATATAGTTATTTTTGTAATAATGAATAATATGTCATCAAAAAATTAGGAATAAAATTTGACAGAAAAACACGGAAAAAAAGTATAATTGATTATATTATAAAAATGTAGTTAGAACGTATAAAATCAGATCATATTTAATAATCGATAATTGAAAAAAGTTACGTACGTCGTGTTATAAACATTTGATAATATATGATGTGATGAGCTATAATAATATTTATAATGAAACAGAATAATAAATTTATAAATTACTAAATACTCCCTCCATCCCATTATAACCGTGCTGTTTGACTCTTTGGTGGTCAATTTGACCCAATTTTGACTGAAAATTATGAATTATTCTTTCATAATTTTTAAAAATTGAAAAATACATTTTAAAGTAGATTTAATAATCTTTTATATGATATATTTTTTATAAATTTTTTTAATTATATAATACACCTAATTTTAATTCAAAGTTCGGTAAATTTGACTACAGAAAAGTCAAACAGGACAATTAATTTGGGATTGAGGGATTATTTATTAAAATGGATTATTATTAATTGTCCAATTTCAGTTACATTTATAATAAACTATATCACAAAAATAAATTGGAAACATTTAAAAAATAAATAAAGATGACTCATCTCTTTTAGAGGACATATGTACATACAGTTTTAAGAGAAAAGGGGTTATATCCTATAAGGGGGTATAACAACAAAGGGCTGCATGCAGATCTAAGGATACGGAGAACAACGGGCGGAAGAAGAGGATTGAATCTTCTGCAACTTCCGATTACATTCGAAGTTTTCTTCTTAGCAAATCATCAATAGCAACGGTAATGCCCAAATCTTACTAATTGTTTACAAATTACATTATTCTTTGACAATAGTTTAATGGATTTGGGATTACTATTACTGTATTTGAAGTTAATTACTTGGTAATAATCAAACTCTCCAACTAAGTGAAAGAGAAGTATTATAACTGTGTTTTGGTTTGTACTATCGATGGAACATGTAGTTCAAGTCTTAATTGTGCTTATGATGCATGTGTAGAAGACCCGCAATTGGACATTTCTTTATATTACTATTGTAAGAATGAGAGGTTTGTTTTGGTTTTTAGTTGAAATCGTAATGTAGAATATTTGTGGAATTTTTGAACTGGACGATATACCATTTCGATATGCAATTACATGATTTCATAAATGACACATGATTTTGATATAGTAAAATTAAAATTTAAGTATAATTGTGTAATTTTGAATTTCTCACCATTGCTATATGATTTGATATATGCATTTATCGTCTATGCAAATCAATAAAGATTCACAGAACCGTTTCTAATATACTGACCATAAGTAAATTTGTAGGTATGTTGAGCAGTATATAAGTATGTTTACCTATTTTAGTATGTGTTATCCATCAATTACAATTTCTAATTAGTTGCTCTATTTTTTAAAGTATGAGTCATGTGTCATGTGTCATGCTTCCTAGTTAGGATTACTAAGTTGTTTGCCTATTTTAGTAATTGATATATCAGGAGTTGGATTACTCATTAGTTGTTGTTTTTTTAATATCTAGATATGAGTGGAAGTAGTAGCAAAGAAGATGCAAAGACATGTATTTTGAAAGATTCCAATATGGTAGATGCACACCTCTTTCCTCATTAGTACCACCAAAAATTCCTTTAAAACAGAGCACTTTTATAAAAATAATTAACAATTATTACCACTTATTGAAGTTATGATGTTTGTATTCTAATTTTAAATTGCAGTTTAAGTACTTTAGTGAGGAATATCCTTCTTTCATCATTTTTCTTCGAAAATAGGAGCAGAAATTTGAAGAAGTGGTATGATTTATTTGACACGATTTTGTATGGTATATTTTTCAAACTTTTAGTAATTAATGGTTATACAATTTTGCAATGTGTCAGGAGCTACCATACAGATTCATTCTACACTGTCCCGAAAAGATTCCTAATAATATTATACTACAGCTGCCAAATGGACATGAGACCCATGTCCATTTCAAGAAATCTGATCAGTCTCTGTGTCATATATCATCTTTTATCAAGGAATGTAGAGGCTTATTTGCCTCAATCATGATATACTCATATAAGGGTAATGGAAGATTTATTGTCAATTGCTTAAAGGATGATTTATGTGAGATAATATACTTTCTGAATAGGACAATTCCACGTGGTCCAGTGTTTGATCAAGGTAGTTTCAATTTCATCCTTTTTAGTTTAAAAACAGAATAATTTATCATTATTTTTTTAGGACTGATAAGTGTGTAAAGTTTACTAATAATTACATCTAATTTTATATTCTTTTCAGATATGTCGAATGGTTTAGGATGGAAATTTTTAGTAATTCTAAACAATCCTGCCATTATTAGTGGAGAAATTGTAAGTAAATGTCATGTTTTGAAAATGTTGGAACATTTATTTTTCTTTATATAGGTAGAGTTTGTATATATGAATGTGTATCATAAGCCTTGATTTTAATAATATATGGAAAACAATTTATGTTTTGTGATAGCCTATACCTACAAGATTCTGGAGACTGTTTGGTAAATGTCTTCCACCGACCGTTTCATTCTATATGAGAAATGGAACTGTGTGTGAAGGAATGTGCTCAATAAATGAAAGAAAAATGGTTGGACTGACCGATTTAATTGCAACGAATGGTTTGACGGAAAATGATAAATGTCTCTTCACTTACATTGGTGAAGGAAAATTCTTCGTTATCATATTTGATAGTGTTGATGTTGAGAAAATGTTAATGGCTGATTCAGACGATTCAGGTATTTATTTATTGTTTTACAAATCTTTAAATTTTCCAAGTATGCATATATATCCCAAATATGAAATTACGTAAACTATTAATTAGTCATACAAATGTTTTTAGATTTGACGTGCAAATATTTGTTAAATAGATTCAGAAGATGAAAGTATTGATGTTGGTTTGGTCAACAATCAAGGAGACTTGGCGGTTAATGAGGAGGATATTGTTCCAGGACAGAACAACGGAGATTTTGTGAATGAGGAATTGTTTTTCACATCGGTTATGACTGTCTGCAATATTAACAATTCAAGTCACGGACCGATATGTAGTTACGTTTAACTGCCAATACTTATTTTGTTATACAGTAATGTAGTATCCTATATTTGTACATTTTAATAATTTTGTATTTCTATTTCTATACTAATTGAATATCTTCATATTGTAGTATATCCCAAGAAACATAACTGTTGCAGATAGAGGTTTCATGGCTGGTGATCAAGTTATATTGAGGACTGGTAATGGAGAATGGAACTTCAACATTGTAATATCAAGCAATTTTCCAAGGCTGTCTGGAGGTTGGAATCGATTTGCAAGGGAAAACCACATTACGTTGAACGAAACAATTGTTTTCACCTTAGTGGAAGAGAAAAACAGAATTGTTTTCCTGGTTGATTTCCCTTTGAGAAATTAGATTTCTGTTTTTAGTTCTCTCAGCATATTAAGGAAAAGACGGAAAACTTTAAGTACTTTTATTAGCCTGGTGGCTATGAATTGAAATGGATGATTATGTATCGTATTTCCGAAAACTGTTGACATTTTATTTATGAATTTTGTGTTATGAATTGAAATATTACATTTGATATCACTATAAATTTGATTTATTGATGTTTACATAGGTTTTATGTGATAGCTGGTTTGCAGATGTTAGAATGTCGCATGTTATAATAAAGTATTATGTCCTCGTTTATCATATTTGGCTTCGAACTTCATATATATATTGTTATTTTTATCTATACACGTGGATAGAGTAGTAAGGAGAATTTCGTTGTCCACATTGAATAGTTGACAAAGTACTACTAATATGATGAAAAAAATTGGTTACTGATTCCTTAAATAATCAGTAAAATTGGTTTACTTTTTGTAATAACACTAATTTAAAAAACTTGATTTTTTCAATTATAGCAATATAGTATTAACAATTGAAGTAACCAACATAATAATATTGAATTCTTCTATGGGATGATACTTGTTAATATAATTTATAACAAATCAGTATGATGATTTGTCAGACAATATTTTCATTTCATATATTATGTGACCAAGGCTTTGATAAAAGTTGACCGGTATGTAATGAAATTCAAAAGTCAGAGAAATAATACAATTAATGAAAAACTTCCATTAAGAAAAACCTAGTATCAAAGTCTTATTTATTTAACCAAGGATCCCAAATACTCCAATATTATGGAGAAACGATATTGTTCAATGCAGAAAAAACCAAAAAACAACATTATTGTGCACAATTGTTTTATTTAGATATTAATAGATATAAAGGAAATTGAGCTACTACGACGACTTTCTTCAGCTCCCTCAACAATGCAAGTAGTATTCCACTGTAATAGCTCTCAATTCCTATTAATCAAATTTCCTGTAACAGAAAGAATTCATTTAGATACTATAATTTCTAAAGTATGATAATGTAAATTACTACAATAAACAAAAAATCTTCACATTAAACAAAAGAGTGAATTATAACCGTCTTTAACTTCTTGGAAATGGACTTTGCAGAACGCGGAGTATCACCAGAATTTGATAAATCTATCATATTCTGCAGGTATTTTTGAAAATGTAATATGTATAAAGTTAATATACATATACAATAAAGTAAAATTTTGAAGGATACTTTTTAGCTTTATGGGTTAACTTTATACCTCTGAAAATGAAGTTGTTGAGTATCCGGATAATGTGTGCTCGGGAGGAGATGAATTAAGAAAATCTGTACCATATGCATCAATGACAGTAAAGATTTTACTCTCCACCAAGACATTGTCATTGCTAATTTCAATGTGGAAGACAAATTCATTCCCAACTATATCCTTAATAGTTGATGGATATTCACCGGGTGCTATCAACTACAAATTAAGAAAATGTAATTATTGAACACAAAATTAAGGATGTAAAGAATTTTCCCTGATAGAAATTTGGACATACATGGTTGTTATCAGCAATAAGTTTTGTTGCTGAACACCCAATGGTTCGTTTAGCAGCCTTCTCAAAGAGTATGAAATTGAATGCCTCAGTAGAATCTTCAGCCAGTACAACAATCTTGTACCTGTTTAGAAATAGAATGAAATAAATATAAATATTTAAATAAATCTTAGAGCTCTACTCCATTTTATCAAACTGAAGAGTTTGAAAATTTACTTTTTCTCAGCTACTGGAATGCACTTTGGACAACTCAGGCATTTGTATTTTCCTTCCAATTTCAAAACTTCTTGAGGACAAACAGTACAGCCAGAGTACCACCAATTGGCATCTTGTTCAACAGTTGACACTTTAACCAAACACAGAAACCTCTTCTGCAATTTTACTACAATTGTTTCAGACAAATGTATAACAAAAAAATGTAGCTAATTGTGTAACTTCAAATCATCAGTAGCAATTTTCCCAGCAAGCTTAGCAAGTGTTATTGTCTCAATAGGAGGAGTAAATTGATTCAATGTTGGTGAAGCAAAATTATTCTCAGGAACCTTATATCCTTCCTCCTCGAGTCTTAAAAACATACATTGGTTTAATAATGTTAAAAAGGAATTAGAAACAGATAAATGCTTTGTAATGAAAAAATTATGTACGTTAATATCACCTAATCCTCATTGCAGCAGTGACTTCATCGTCCAAATCAAGATAAATTTTAGACGACAGCAAAGTGCTAATCTGTACCGAATCTATAATGATTAAATATAGAAAGTTAGTTATCTTATATACAACGAAAGTATAGGATATAGTTCTTTACGTAAACTTACTCTTAAAAATTTTCATTTTTGGACGCTCCTCAATTTTGTGAAATTCTTCATCAATCTTAACCGCAAGCTGTCCCCAAACTGTGACCTTGTGCGAGTACCTTAAGTTTGGAATATGTATTTTACAAATTGAGGTCTTGATAGTACAAAAAGATTTTTATACACAACTTTATTTTACAAATTGAGGTCTTGATAGTACAAAAAGATTTTTCTACAAAACTTTTAACCGTGAAAAAAGGATTATGTTTCTATGAATATGTAATTCTAAAAAATCTAATAGTACCTTCCATCACTAATATAGAACTTGACAATTTTCCTGTCTCCATACATAGTTTTAAAAGGTTCCTGCATAGCAGAGTTCCAAGTTCCAACCTCTGTGAGCGCAGTGCAACTGTAATATTGTGAATTTTTTTATGTTATTAAAGTTCTTGCTGCAATAGTAATTGTTTTTTTTTTTTTGTCCCAATGGAGGATAGTCAAAAATTTAATTATACATATAGTTTACAAGAGAAGACTAGAACAAGGGGATGGTAGTTGGTAAGTGCCAAATAGGTAACACTAATGTATTTGGTATGAAATGTTGTATAATATTAATGAAGCTGAACAATATGTTGACAAGCAAAAATATACAACACATGCCCTGCATGTAAGCTCATAATGTGGAAACCGCTTGAATGTTCAGCACACTCCTGGCGGTAGGAAAATTAAACTTTAATATAACAAGTTTGGAGCTTGATAGAATTATTATTCAAATAAGATATTTTGTTAAAAAATAAACATGTAAAACTTTCCTTTCCAAATATTTTTATATTATAGTGATAGTTTTTCATATAAACAAATGCAAGAGGTCATCATAAAATTAATTTATCCAAATATTTCATGAAAGACACATATATACTACTCCCTACGTCCTTAATACTCCCTCCGTCCTTCCAAGTATATTGGGACGAGGCTCGGCACACATTTTACGACTCCTAGAAAATATAGTTCTCTACAATTTTTTTTTTTAAAAATTTCTTCTAAATAAAAATATAATGTTTAAATTATTATTCAGAAAAGAAATTTTGAATAAAATATATAGAACTATACATTATAATAACCTTAAAATGCATGACAAGCATGAGAAAAAAACTGCAAAGAATGAGTGGGACGGAGGGAGTATGACTTATTGGATCTAATTGTTCGGTATATAGTGCCAAATTGTGGGCCCTTATTTTCTAAGAAAACTAAATCAAAAGTACAAAAGTATTAATATATAAAAAATGATATAAAGAATTTTAATTTCAAAAGAAGTACAAATTTTTTAATATTTAAACTTAGAAAAAAAAATATTTATTTCAAATGCACAACCTCTCATTTTCGTGACATATTATGCTACTAAATATCCTAAATCTTCACTTTTTATTAAATTTTAATTATTTGAAAATGAATATACTAATTGTTAAACTTTTATGCAAAGTAAAATGGCCTCATTCACAATTTCTGATAATTTAAAATTTTTATTAAATATTTATAATTTAGTTTATAAGATTAATTTAAAGACATTATTGATCATAGTACTTATAAAAAAACTATGACGTGAACTAAACTCAAACTACTAGAGTTAATTTTTTATTAAAAGTTCTTTTAAATAGTATAAAAAAATTGCAAAATATATTGTTCTAAAAATATGCTTAGAAATTGAGTATACTAAAAAATTTGTAACTATTATACCAGTTATATTTTATACCTGATAAAAATAAAATCTGATCACTTTATAATTAAAAGATTGAGGTGAAGGTTTGAGTTGCTTAATAAAAAATGTTATTTCTAAATAAATCGTTGATAATTAAATTATATATATATTTAAGACTACTTGATACATGAATTTAAATAATAAAGACTTTATATTTTTTATAATTGTAATGAAAATATTTCCATGAAATAATACTTCTATAATGAAATACAAGACGGCGCCGTAAGGCGTCGTCGAGTATACATTATTTGATAAAGTAATTAAACTTACAAATTTGTGAAAATTATACTCTGTTACGAATTTTTGAATCTTATTCAAAAAAAAAAAAACTAAATCAACTACACAAAATTAATAAATACTATTTTTAAGATTATATAAAAGTGGACATGAGATTGTTATTGTATTTAGTAGTTCTACTTCATGAAAAATATAATAATATTTTATTCATTTTACAAGGTTGTTTGGGATCAGTGTAACAACAATTACATGAATCTTTTGTCTAAATAAATTGAGAAATTGTTTAGTAAAATTTCAAATAATAATCAATCTACTTCTAGATAAAACAGGTTTTTTGGGAAACATAGTACTTATAAGAATATGACATGGACTAACTCAAATTATAGTAGTTATTTTTTTATTACACGTTTAATATTTAGTAGAAAAAACTCTGGAAAAGATACGATTTTGGTAATATACCGAGAGATCGAGTTTACTAATGAGCTTTCTTTGGAACAATTGTACGACTTATATTTTATACTTGATAAAAATAAGATGTGATCACTTTATAATTAGTAAATTGAAATGAAAGTTTGAGTTGCTTAATAAAAAGAATGTTACTACTAATTAAATAGTAGATTATTAAACTATTTTTTTTAAAGATAGTAGCTAAACATATAATAATAGACTTTCATATTTTTATAGTCGTAATAAAAATGTTTTAGTATGATAATATTTCTATAATGAAATGCGAGACGGCGTGTAAGGCACCATCGATCGAGTAACATATATTATATAATTAGGTTGAGTAAACTTACAAATTTGTAAAAATTATATTTTTCTTATGAATTTTCGAATATTATTTCAAAAAAATATAAATAATTAAATCGATTACATATAATTAATAAAAATTATTATTAAGAATATTCAAAAATGGACATGCAATTGTTGTAGGGTTTAATAATTATACTTCATCAAAAATGTAACAATGTTTTATTTCTTTTATAGGATTGTTTGGGATTCGTGCAGTTACATCACTCTTTTGTTAAAAGAATATAGATTTTGTTAAGTAAAATTCAAAATAATAATCATTTTGCTCTATAAACCTTTCTCTAGATAAAACAAGTTTCTTTGGAAGCATAGTACTTATAAGAAGATGACGTGGTAAAAACTCAAGTTATTGGAGTTAGTTTTGTTTGCAATTTCTTATAAATAGTAAAAACAATTACACAAAATATACAATTTTAAAACTTTGCTCAGAGAGTATACTAAAATTTTTGGAACTAAACCTGTTACATTCTTGATAAAAATAAGATCCAGTCACTTTATAATTAAAAAATTGAAGTGAAATTTTGAGTTGCTCAATAAAAAATGTAACCAAAAAAAATCGTTTATCATTAAATTATATATTGTTTAAGACTGCTCGATACAAAAATTCAAATAATATTTAGCAAAAAAAAAAAAATTCAAATAATAAAAACTTGCATATTTTTATAATCGTAATAAAAATATTTTCATATAATAATATTTTTATAATGGAAGCGAGACGACGCCGTGAAGCGCTGTCGAGTAATATAAATTATATATTTAGATAAAGTAAACTTTCAAGTTTGTAAAAATTATACTCTATTACAAATTTTAGATCTTATTTCAAAAAAATTCAAATAACTAAATCAACTACACATAATAAATACTGTTATTAAGATTATAAAAAAATAGATATGCAATTATGGACGTCTTTAATAATTCTTCATCCTAAAAAATGTAATGACGTTTTAGTTCTTTTATAAGGTAGTTTGGGATTGGTGCAATTACATTAATTTTTTAAAAAAAAATTAAGGAATAGTTAAGTAAAATTCAAAATAATAATCATTTTGCTCTATAAACCTATTTCAAAGTAAAAATCAGTGGAATTAATTATTTGAAGCATAGTACTTATAAGAATATGACATAGACCAAACTCTAATTATTAGAGTTAATTTTTTATTACAATTTCTTATTAGGAGTAACAAAAAACTCTATAAAATATACGTTTCAAAAATATGCTCAGAGATCGAGTATACTAAAGATTTTGAGACTGTTGTACCAGGTTATGTTTTATATTTGATAAAAATAAAATCCGATCACTTTTTAATTAAAAGTTTGAGTTGCTTAAAAAAATGTTCTCACTAAATAAATCGTTGATTATTAAATAATTTTAAAATAGCTCAATACATAAATTTAAATAATAAATTTCATATTTTTATAATTTTAATAAAAATATTTCCATATGATAACACATTTCTATAATGAAATGCGAGACGACGTGGTGAAGCGCCGTCGAGTAACATATATTATATAATTATATAGACTTAAGTAGTTAACTTACAATTTTTTAAAAATTATTTGTTACAAATTTTCAAATTTTTTATTAAATATTAACGTTTTTCTATAAATAAACAAAGGAAGCACGCAAAGCGCGGGCATATGTCCCTAGTTACAACAACCCGTACAAATCTCTATTCTCAAATATATATATATATATATATATA